>CAUYQV010056253.1:0-57261 GCA_963574575.1 Galagoides demidoff | reverse complement strand
CCCATACCATGATAGCTGGGGATTTTAATACCCTTCTGACAGAACTGGACAGGGTCCTCTAACCAAAAACTTGACAAAAATACAAAGGACTTAAATATGACCCTATAACAAATGGGATTAATAAATATATACACAGCACACCATCCCAAAGGTAAAGAATATACATTTTTCTTCTCAGCCCATTATACATACTCCAAAATCAACTACAACCTAGGATACAAATCAAAATTCAGGAAAACTTTAAAAAATACAAATTATACTTTATATCTTCTCATACCACAAAGCAATAAAGGTGAAACTCAACTCCAACAAAATTTTCATCCTCACACAAAGACATGGAAATTAAACAACCTTATACTGAATGATAGTTGTGTTCAAGAAGAGGTAAAAGAGGAAACCATTTAATTCCTCAAACATAGCAACAATAAAGACACAACTATCAAAACCTCTGGGATACAGCAAGAGGGAAATTTATCACATTAGACTGTTACATTCAAAAAACAGAAAGAGAGTACATCAACAAACTCATGAATCATCTTACAGAATTGAAAAAAGAAGAACAATCTCATCCAAAACCTAACAGAAGAAAAGAAATAATCAGAAATAATAAATCAGAGATGAATAAAATTGAAAACAAAATAATCATTCAGAAAATTAACAAAAAGTTGGTTTTTTGAAAAAATAAATAAAATTAATAAACTTTTTCCCAGATTAACTAGAAACACAAAAGTAAAATCTCTAATAACCTCAGTCAGAAACAAGAAAGGGGTAATGACAACAGATGTTACAGAGATACAAACATTCGACTCTGGGGACTACAAGAAACTCTATTCTCAGGAATTTGATAATGTAGAGGAAATGGATCAATACCTGGAATCTCACCCTCTCCCTAGACTTAACCAAAAGAAATGGATATCTTGAACAGACCAATTTCAAGAACTAAGATAGAAGAAACAGTAAAAGATCTCCCAACAAAAAAAAGCTCTAGTCCAGATGGTTTCACATCAGAATTCCATCAAACCTTGAAAGAAGAGCTTATACCCATGCTGCAGAAATTTTATTCCAAAAAGTTGAGAAGAAAGGTATCTTTCCCAACATGTTCTACGAAGCAAACACCACTCTGATACCAAAACCAGGAAAAGACTCAACTAAAAAGGAGAACTTCAGATCAAGTTCACTAATGAATATAGATGCAAAAATTCTCAATAAAATCCTAGCCAATAGATTACAGCTACACATTAAAAAATCATTCATCATTTATCCCTGGGTTTCATCCCAGGGATGCAAGGCTGGTATAACAAATGCAAGTCCATAAATATAATTCACCATATCAACAGAAGCCAAAACAAAAACCACATGATTTTCTCAATAGATGTAGAAAAAGGATTCAATAAAATTCAGCATCCTTTTCTAATTAGAACACTTAAGAATATAGGCATAGATGGAACATTTCTTAAACTGATTGAAGCCATCTATAACAAACCCACAGCTAATATTATACTGAATGGAATAAAACTGAAAGCTTTTCCACTTAGAACTGGAACCAGACAAAGTTGTTCCCTATCACCATGACTATTCAATACAGTGCTAGAAGTTCTTGCCAATACAATCAGACAAGAGAAGGAAATAAAGGGCATCCAAATGGGGGCAGAGGTCAAACTCTCACTCTTTGCTAAGGATATGATTTTATACTTAGAGAACCTCAAAGACTCCATCACAAGGCTTCTAGAGGTGATAAAAAAATACAGTAATATCTCATGATATAAAATCAATGTCCACAAATCAATAGCCTTTGTATATGCCAATAACAGTCAAAATGAGAAGCTAATCTAAATCACAATTGCCTTCACAGTATCTTCAAAAAAAATGAAATATTTAGGAATATACCTAACAAAAGAAATGAAGGAACTCTACAAGAAAATTATGAAGCCCTAAGAAAAGAACCAGCAGAAGATATTAACAAATGGAAGAACATACTGTGGTCATGGCTCAGGAGAATCAACGTTGTCAAAATGTCTATACTTCCCAAAGCAATCTACAGATTCAATACAATCCCCATGAAAATACCATCATCATACTTTCAAGATTTGGAAAAAATAATTTTGTATGGAAGCAGAGAAAACCCCATATAGCCAAGGCAATTCTTAGTAATAAAAAGAAAGCAATGGGAATCTCCCTACAGGACTTTAGGTTACAATACCAAAACAGCATGGTATTAGCACAAAAATAAAGACATTGACATTTGGAACCAAATAGAAAACCATGATGTGAAACTAACATCTTACAACCATCTTCTCTTTGATAAAACAAACAAGAACATACACTGTTCTTGTATGTTATAAAAGAATCCCTATTCAATAAATGGTGTTGGGAGAACTCAATAACCACATGTAAAAGACTGAAACTAGACCTGCACCTCTCACCACTTATAAAAATTGATTCAAGTTGGATAAAAGAGTTAAACCTAAGGCATGAAACAATAAAAAAAATCCTTGAAGAAAGTGTGAGGAAAACACTTGAAGATATTGGCTTGGGAAAAGATTTTATGAAGACGACTTTCATGGCAATTGCAACAACAAAAATAAACAAATGGGACTTAATTAAACTGAAAAGTTTCTGTATAGCTAAGGAGACAACAACCAAAGCATATAGACAACCTGTATAGGGAGCAGCAGGAAGGGGGAGGAGGAAAGGGGATGGGGGTCACAGTGCATGGGAAAAGGTATTTGCAAATCATGAATCAGACAACAGCTTTATAACTAGGATCTACAGAGAACTCAAATTAATCAACAAAAAAAGACCCAACAATCCCATATATCACAGGGCAAGAAACATGAATAAAACCTTCTCTAAATAAGACAGGCGAATGACTAACAAACATATGAAAAAATGCTCATCATCTCTAATCATCAGACAAATGCAAATCAAAACTACACTGAAATATCTCCTAACCCCCGTGAGAATAACCCACATCACAAATTCTCAAAGTTGCAGATGCTAGCATGGATATGGAGAGATGGGAACACTTTTACACTGCTGGTGGGACTGCAAACTAATACAACCTTTTTGGAAGGAAGTATGGAGAATCCTCAAAGAACTCAAATTAGGCATCCCATTTAATTCTGTGATCCCTTTACTCGGCATTCTATCCAGAAGGAAAAAAAAAATCCTTCTATCATAAGGACATTTGCACTAGACCAGTGGTTCTAAACCTTCCTAATGCTGTGACCCTTTAATACAGTTCCTCATGTTGTGGTAACCCCCAACCATAAAATTATTTTCATTGCTACTTTAGAACTGTAATTTTGCTACTATTATGAATCATAATATAAATAGCTGATATGCAGGATGGTCTTAGGTGACCCCTGTGAAAGGGTTGTTTGACCCCCAAAGGGGTCATCACCCACAGGTTGAGAACCACTGCACTAGACTGTTTATCACAGTTCAATTTACAATTGCCAAAATGGGGAAACAATCTAAATGCCAGAAATTCATTAACAAGCTATGATATATGTATATGTATACCATGGAATATTATTCTGCCATTAAAAAGATGGAGACTTCACATCTTTGTATTAACCTGGGTGGAGGTGAAACACATGCTTCTTAGTAAAGCATCACAAGAATGGAGAAGCTCGAATCCAGTGTAGCTTGAATCCAGTGTAATCAATTCTAATATGAAGGCAGTAGAGGAAGCTAATACAAGGGGGAGGCAGGAGAATGAGGGAGCAGGGAGAAGGGAGGAGGGAAGGGGATGTGAGTCATGTACAGCACACCTCTTGGGGGCAGGACACAACTATAAGAGGGACTTTATCTAACAAATGAAATCAGCGTAACCTAATTCTTGGTACCCTCAATGAATCCTAAACAACTAACAAAAGAAAGAAAGAAAATGTCCCCCACCACTTTCATTTGCCTATCTCAGCTCTCATGGATGGTGCAGAATCTCTGGTAAGCTTCAGCTGCTCCCTGCCTCACCACAGTGAGGTCCACTGCTTCTCTGTTCAACCTTCCGTCGTTCACCTCCTTGGTCCAAAAGGGAACTTGTAGATCTCTTCCACACTGCCACCTTCTCTGCCTTCGTATGCTGAACTGCCCTTTTCTCCTTTTCAAGGTCTCCCCAGTGTCAATGTCATCCACCTAGGCAAGCTCTTCTCAGGTATTCTGATTAAATATGGGCCTGCAATTTCTAAACTACACCTTGCGTGATATTGTGTGGTGATCACCATGCTGACCTGAGGTATTCTGCCCCCCTCCCCCAGAGGCCTGTACCTTTCCTGAGCTACACTCTGAAACATCAAATATTGAGGATTTTTTCAAACCTACCCAAGAATTTCAGACCTCACTCCCCTTCTCTCTTGCCTTTGGCAGTTTCTTGAGGGGAAAGCCAGGAGCTCATTCTGAATTCTCGTGTTCCTTCCCTTGAATTCTGTCAGAACCACTATCAGTACTCTACCTTCTGTTTTCTTTTGGTTGAAGTTGGGAGCTTTCTCTACATTGAGTTCTTTTTCTTCTCTACACTAAAACATATTTTCATACCTCTGCAGCTTAATTTGGATATGTAAGTAGGTCTTAGAATTTAGAAACCTTCTTTCTGTTGCTACAATCCTGATTCACAACACTTTTGTCTCACTACACACTCATTAAAAAAAAAAAAAACTTTCTTGAACAATGACTTTTCCTCTTTGAATTCCTGCTTTAATAACCCAAATCTTGCCTGAGGTAATGGATGCCTCTGACTGAATTGGGGAGAGAGGGGTGTGGGTGTCAATTAATTTATTTCAGAAAGTCCTACCTTTGTTAGAGTTGAAACTGATGATGTTGATAAATTACTTTTGTCCTTCAGTTATTTCTAAATTCATTTCTTAGAGGAACCATTCCTTTTCTCCAGAAGCTACTGTTAAAAACAAAGTGTTTTTAAAGATACACCACATTCTATCTTCAGCTATGTAACAGCTTCTATGTAGTAGTATCCTCAAGACTACAATAAAAATCTGGGTTGCCTTTTTTTTAATTTCAATTCAACGAGCATCAGTTCATACTTTAGCCTCTAATTTTATGTACTTTTGTGTAAATTTTGAGTAGGGAAGAGAGATTTGCAAAAGGAAAAGACAAGATCCCAATTCTTTAAACTCAAGTAACAAAATGCAAACATGAAATAATCAGAATACAATGGAAGATTAGGGATAATTATGTCGACATGTGTGCATTACTTGTAATAGATACTTAAAAGAGTCCTATTTTTCTGTGCTATCCATTGTATACACAAAAAGTGTACATTATCTGAGCAACTTGAAAATAACATTTGCCAGGAAGACATTAAGGAGGAAGTAAAGGGACCACACCTCACACTCAAGGTAGAATTGATCCAGGGAAAGGGAGAAAGCGTCTCTTCCAGGCAGCAAGGAAACAACATGGGGAATAAGGACTGTGGGTTTAGAGGACAGTTTTGTTATGTTAAGCTTTAAATTGACTGAACACACAAGTCATTCTAGAAAAATGTATTTTTTTCAGTATTTGTTCTTGGCATTGCCTCACTTATTCCCCCTGCCCCCGTATTTTTCACAAAGCAAATGCTTTGTCATATTCTTCCTCTTTATGGGATTGCTCTTGGCTCATTCTGCTGCCTCTGTTTGCTTGGTCACAGCTGTCCATGAGAGTCTTTCTTCTCCCAAGTGGTCTGACTAAGCGAGGCTCATAGCAAATAACAGACAGCCCAAGGGTCAACCCCAATGGGACTGCAAGCATTTGACTTTGGAATCAAGCCATTCTTGCTACTAGTGAGGCTTGCAAGAGTTTGTTTTTCTTCTAATGTTGCAGCTAAATTTCCATTGAAATAATAATAGCTCAAAAATGCTACTCTTTCATCTTTTCTTATTCCTTTACCAAGTATATTGGGAAAATGAGAATATATATAGACACAGTTAAAACTCTCTCCCAAACCACAACTCTGCTGAAACTGCCTCCTCCAGGGTCCCAGTAACTTAGAGTGCCATCTCAGTGACATTTATTTCAATGTAATTCTCCCTGACCTCCCCAACTCCCCTTTACACTTTAACTAAAGCTTCTTAAAATGTTTTTTTTTCCCTTGGTTTCTAGAATGAGGTATTCTGATTTGTCTCCTATCTCTCTGGACTGTTCTTTTACTGTTTCTTCTTACTCCCTAAATACAGCTATTTTCTTTAAAAAAATTAGAAAAATTTTACAAAATATTTACAAAATATTCTCTATGTGTTGGCCACATCTCTGTAGAATTGTCTAATGAATATTTTGTCAATAAAGGTACATTTAGCTACTTTTTCCCATTTTCCCCATGTGTGGTGACTTCATGGGTGACTTTTGGAACTTCCTATGTTGTGTTCTGTCTTTTAATTCAAACAAGCAGAACATGAAAACAAACTCATACAAAATATCTAGACAAGAGAGGAGAAATTTCCAAAGAGAATGTTAAAAGGTTAACACTCACCTAATGTTCCATCAACACCCTGACAGGTATGCTACACTTACTTTGTACTTCTAACGAAATCAATAATAACTTTTCCATTTCAATAATTAATCCACTACACTGCTTAGTAATAATTGATGTTTTCATTGGAGCACTGCCTAATATGTGTTCCATTATTCTCACTTTATCCTTAGTAACTGTTCTGATAGTTAAGGGACTTAAGCCTGGTGCTTTTGCGAGGAAGGTTTGGCTCTTCTCTGTCCACTATGATCACCTTTCTCTTTACTGCAGGCTCACCTGGACTTGGAGTGGACTTTCACTGTGGCAGCATGAACATAAGAGTAAACACAGACTCACAAAATCCAGTGAAAATGTAAACACGAAAGGGATGCCGTCCATAAGGACAGCTAAGACAATGAGACTAGCTCCAAAGGAAAGATGGTGAGCCAAGGATGGGAGGTCCACCATGTGGTTTGTTTACACATGCGGAAGAAACTACTTCTCTAATTATTATTTCAATTATTTAATTGTAAATTATCCTTATGGGGAGCCTTGGGAGCCCATTTGTAAGTACAGAAGGCTGTAAATGTAGTTGCTAGTAATTCCCTATATTTATACCACATAATGGTAAATGCTGTAAATAAGAGTTTTCCTTTCTTTTCCTTTTCCCCTTCCCTCCCCTTCTTTCTTTTTTTTTCTAAAAAGTTATTGATTGTCTAATGTTTTTCAGAACATCACTGATTATTGTCATACCAGTCCCCCCATCACCTGAGTTTGAAACTTTGGAGTAATATTTAATGCTTTTCTTTTCCTCACCCCATTCAACGTTAAGTCCTCTAATTTTCAGGTCAGTTCAAACCTTAACATCTCCATTGCTCCTGGCCTAACTATGTCCAGACCATTCTCCCAGTGTCTTTCTCTTATCTCTACTCACCTGGGAAAATGCTGCTAAATTAATCTTCCTAAGATTTCCTACCAGCTTTGACCACAGTCAAATGTTTTTGGTGATTCTCCTTGCTTACCATAGTTAAGAGTCATTAATTTTCACTAAACATCAGCCATAATATAGGTGCCTTTCCAACTCTAGCTTCTCTTATTCCTGAAACATACCTTAGGGTTCTGAGTTCCTGGCTTGTGCCTGGATCATAAAAAGTATAATGCAGCACTTAACAAAATCTGGAGGATAAAACTGTCTAATTGAATGAATGGAGGCCTTTTTGATTCTATGTCAATTTTTCCCTCCAGATTCCCTCTTTGCCATTTCCACACACCTAAATCTTTCCTATGTGTCAAAGTTGAGCCCAGTGCTAAGTTCTTCAGTGAAAATGATCTTTTTTTCCATCATCTGAGGACCCATCCCAGATTGTTTTACTTTTATGGTCACATTTATCATTCTCTGCCTTTTATTAATATTTCTAGTGAATATGTGATATTCTGTTTAAGATACATGAACTGAACCATGAGTTTCTTCTTGGGTCTGATGGTCATACAATCAAAATGAGTTGAATAATTTGCTACGAATGAGGACACCTGGGATTTAAACAACATATTTCCTTTCAAATTATCTAATACTTTCTCACTTTTCCCCCCACGTGTTATAATGCAAAGAGAAATCAGAAATTTTACCTTATTTGTCATATTACTCATTGAGAAATTGAGGACTACTATTAAGAAGAGGTTTATGTCAGCAAGTCCAGATTTTCTACCCTTTCAACACTATTTTTCATGGATGTTCTTGCTCTGTACCTTCCAGGTGGAGGTTATATGGTTGGATGCTTGGTTAACAAGCCACCTTGCCTAGATATTAAAGGAAAGATATTCAGGGATATTACAGGGAACTATAAACTCCATTAGGACAGAGATCAAGTCTGTCTGTCTTCTCCAAAATAACCCGCATCTCAGCCCAATGTTATTTCATTATATTAACAAAACACATTGACCGTGAGTTTTGTTGACACCATAGACAGAAAGATGAACACTGCTCCTTGTATTATTTTACAAAAGTTTAGAGTAGGTCCCCCCACAAGGAGCACATTCCAAGACCCGCAGGGGATGCCTGAGACCACAGATAGTGCTCAAGCCGTTGTATATAATACCATGTTTAAGATAAAGTTTAATTTATAAATTAGGCACAGTAAGATACTAACAATGATAAGAAAGAATAAAATTTAACAATTATAACATTACACCATAATAAAAGATAAGCGAGTGTGACCTCTACTCTCTCTCTCTCTCTGTCCCTCTGTCTTTCTCTTTCTTTGTCTCTCTCTTCAAATATCTTATTTCACTATACTCATTTATTTTTGGACCATGGTTGACCACAGGTAACTAAAACCATGGAAAGTAAAACTGTGGATAAGAAAAGACTACTGTATTTTCCAAAGTTTTTTTTTTTTTTTCCCAAGTTACAAAATCACTATGTGGTAAATTAAGGACTTTTTCCCCCAAGGACTTTATTGGTTTATTTATTTACAGAGTTTGACTACAGCTTGGCAGATAGCATCAGTAGCTGGGCACAAAGAAAGAGTAATTGGGCACTGTTTTAGAATTTACTGATGACCTCTTACCGGCGTAATACTTTAACACAGGCAGTTTGAGTAACATCCTTAAATATTTTTTACCCTTGTTTATCTATTACATGACGGCTGACACCTTTAAGTGTATAAGGCTATAGTTAATGATTGCTGGATATATTTATCTTGTCCTAAATATATTTACCATGTTCTAATTCTGGAGAGTTTTTGTTTTTTGTTCCTATTTCGCTTGTTTGTTTCTTACCATTACACTGAGGGGTTTCCCCTTTGTTTCACTCTCTCGTCTGGAAATGGCTCTACCAGGAAAAACTCCATATCTGTTCAAAATGTATGTACACTGACTGGTTGACAATACAAATTGTTAAACCGTATGAGGAGATACTGCAATCTAAGGAATATCACCATAGGCCAAGATCCAAAATGAGAAAAAGGCATTTCTGAGTCCTATGAAGGTAATAGATAACATGTCAGGGCTTAAACAGAATTGGCGAACCAGCTATTAATATTCTCTATACACACTAGTACGTATTGCCTTGCTTCCTCAAATCCTTCTTGCAAAACAGTGTATGTTTTTGTTAAGTATTAGTATTTTGTGTACAATGACTGCTTTAATTTATTGTTATACCTCATTTCTAATAGCAATACTTAGGATGAAATCCCTGGGTCTACTAAATGTGCCTTTCTTGTGCTAGGTTTAATGTGCTCCATGCCTCTTACGTAGTTAACAATTACTGAATTGGGGCTTATGAAAGCGTCATTTAAAATGTAGCTTCCATAATTTTTTTTTTTTTTTAGATAATGTGTTAAAATGAAAAGGTAATAGTAAGACCCAATGACACATCTGGCAACCAAAGATACCATGATTCTGAAATGTGAATATAAAAAAAAAAAAAAAAGCATTATCTTAGACTCGCTTCTTGCAATTCTGTCCACGTGTAATATTTTCTCAGGTTGGTGGGGTTGATACACTGTTGTTTAAACCAATCAAAGCAAATTAGCTTGTAATTTACTTGGCCATGAAAGTCTGTTCTTGCTTACCTAATCTGTAGTTGAGTATGACTCAGGCTGTTATTTTGTGTTTCTACTAAAGACAGAGCAATCAGAAGACTGGAAAATATAATCTACTATCATCTACTTGGAATATGAGTTTTAAATGATCGCTTTTTTTTAAAGCATCAGTGTAACATAAAAGTTCGTAAGAGACTGGCTATCACCTTTGAAAAAGTTAAATCCCATATTTATTTTAATAAATTTCTTGGAAAACTAGTAAATAATTAAAAGATTCAACACATATCATAATAGATTGTATTGTTACTGTAGAAATTTATCTCCATAGCTAATGACCATATACTACTTAATGTTCATATGAATACAAGAGAAACCTGTGTAAATTTATAAATAATATGAACTGTATTCTGTACTTCCTTTTCAGGGAAAATGATTTATAAATTAATAACTCCTTAGGTCTTCTTAATGATAATAGTAATGACTAATGGATAATAATAAGAGACATTATTATTGAGGGCTATCATCTGCCACTTGCCACATGAACATTTTTTTTTCTTTTCTTGCTCTGTCACCTCGGAGTGCAGTGACTCTGTCATTGTTCACTGAAGCCCCAGACTCCTGGGATTAAGCTATCCTCCAGCTTTAGCCTCCTAAGCACCTGGGACTATAGGCATCCTGCTGTGCCTGGTTAATTGAAAAAAAAAAATTTTGAGTCTCATTATGTTGCCCAGGTTGGTCTATCCCTCAGCTCCCACAGACATCATTAATGACCTCCATCTTGGTTGGCCAGCTGTCTATACCTCTTCCTATGAACAGAAAGACAAACATTCCCTCCTCAAACTCCTCTACCCTTGCAGGAAGCTCATCTCATTCATTTCTTACCTCCAGCAATCTCACAATTTCCGGCACTTAAAAAATTGATAGTTTATTGTTAACTTGTCCTCTACATAGGCTGAGAGCTCTCTAAATGCTAGGGCCACATCTAACTCTTCTAATGTGTGTGCATCAGAGCCAAGAGGAGAAGCATCAGAGCCCACCTTCCACATGGCAAAATGTGAAGAAAGGATAAGTTAATCATTCAATCAGATGATCAAATTCTTGAACAGAAAAAGGCAAAGCAGAACAGTAACTGCTCAAAAGATAATAAGAACAGAAGCAAAGGGTCTTACCAGCAGCTGTTCATTTATGGGAGTATTTAAACAACAACAATAATAATAATACCCACAATCACTAAATATGCCATTATATTCCAGAAACTTTATCAGGTCCTTTGTATATAAATGTCATCTCATTTAATTTCTGTTTTAGAGGTATGAAAAAGGAAACTCAGAGAAGTCACTGGTTCCACATGCTTTCCCCATAACCTCCAATCTGGAATTTATCCAGGAAAATAAGAGGCCCTGTGTCTTATAAAATGCCACTGATTCTTTCACATAATTTATGTAATTAGAGATTTACAGCAGTGCAATGAGTTTTTATAAACTATTTATATACTGAAAATATACTCTGAACCAAACAAAAGTACATTGTTATTTTCACGAAATTATTAAGTGGACATCCAAGATTTGAAAGCCCAATAAGGTAAGCAGTGGGCCCACTGTTATTATGAAGTTTGTTGATAGAGGGGTAAGTATGTGCGTACATGTGGTGTGTTACCCACAATTTGAAGAGGATACAATACTTGAATAATTACTTTTCATATATTTTCCATGTTTAAAGAAAAAGTCCGCAAAACGTATCATTCATATTGTAAGCTTGCTCATTCTCTATCTAATGAAAGACAAATTGGAAAATTTTGACAGTATGTGTGCAGAGGCAATGATTTGGGGTGATATCTGTTAGAAGTGCATGTAACCTTATTATGCTATTATCTAAATTAAACATGAGTATAAAACAGAAGGCTAAAACACCAAGCTAATAGTTTGTTCTTTACCGAAGTTCACTCTGGAAGATGTCGCCTTTCTTAGTACAACCTCCTAATTAGTTTGTGTTTATTTAATTGTTTGTCGATTTCAGAAAGAAATTTACCAGTAAAATGACTAATATTTAAGATGAAACCAAATATATTTCAGAGGCTTTGCCAGTGTGTAACGTCTTCCAACACCAGCCAAAAATAGCACTGGACTAATTTTGAAATAACTGTTTTCTCGGCAGAATTCTCCACGCTATTCTCACTTGCCCTCTTTTCTTAAATCCTTACCTCTTAACTCCCACCCCGGAAAAAAAAGAAAAACAGATTACAGTAAATTTTGGCAAGGAATTCTATTTGCATCATTTTCTTAGAAGTCACATGCTTTGGATTTCCTCTTGTTTATGATATATTAAAATGCCTTCCAGATGTTTTTAATTATAAAAAAGAGTGTTTTCAAGAAAGCAGAGTAATCCATAATAAAATTTCCTCTTTCTTTTAATGGCCAATAAATTAGTATATTCCAGCTTATCAAACTCCCCCATAATTCTGAAGAGTGGTGACCTCTTGAAAGAAGGTCAGGCAATGAGGCAGACAGCTAGATTTGAGCAGAGGGAGAGTTTTACCAAACACACTTTCAGTTCCTGTTTCCAACCCAGGCAGCTCCCTGCCTGGGGCCTACCATGTGGCCAAAGCCCATTGGCTGGAATTGCTTAAATGTCCGAAACAAATATAAACACCTTCATAGTGTTAGGACATGAAAGGCCCAGCTTATGGATATTGTGTATACTCAGGACTGGGTGTGGGGCAGGGAAGACAGCATTTAACTGCTGGTATGCAGTGCTGAAGCTGGGCCGCATGAAGAGGTTTTCATTTACTGATGTTGGATGTGTGCCCAGACTGCCATAGTAGAATTTAGGGGAAAACACAGAAGGCAAGAGAAGCACAGAATGGTTTTCGGGAATATCCATGTGGGCACAAGAATAAATACACGTGAAGACTACGTTTGCAGAAATGAAAGGACTGGCCACTCCTCCTACATCCGTCCCTGGCCCTTTCCACTTGCCTTTGAAGGTAACTGCTCATCGTAACATTGATTCCAAATATGAATAAGATTATAATTCAGCTGAAAGAGAAAGAGGACAGGGCAGGACAGGAAGAAACATTAGATGGCTTTGCCTGTTGCTGTTTTAAGCTTGGTAAGCAGATGCAAAGCGTAGGGTATTTTGTCTGTTTTTCTTTCTCTTTTTCTTTCCTTAACTAATGTCACTGAAAGAGAAAGCTTTGTGAATCATGGATGTGGTGGCTTTTATTTTATTTATTTTTTATATGCATTACCCAATGCTTTTGTATGAAAACGTGTCCCAGACTTTATCCAGCCAACATAAAAACATATTTTATGATGAACCTTTAATTAATCTTTAAACATGTATTCATTTAATATCTTTTGAATTTTCCTGAGAAAATGTCTTGCTCTGTCTCTTGACTAGAGCCCAGTGATATGGTCCCAGCTCATAGCACTCTCAAACTCCTGAGGCCCAGCTATCTTCTTGCCTCAGTCTCCTGAGTAGCTAGGACTACAGGTATGCAGCACCACCATGCCTGATTAATTTTTCTATTTTTTGTAGAGATGGTGTTATTCATGTTCAGGCTGGTCTCTAATTGCTGGCCTTAAGTGATCCTCCCCTCAAGGCTTCCCAGAGTGTTAGGATTATAGGCCTGAGCCATTGAACTCATCCTGAAATGACTTTTTCACTAACACTTAGGTGATTAGTTACAGATTATAATCCCCTGGAATTTTAATATGTCCTTTTCTAAATTTATTTCATTTTTTTTCTTTATTAAATCAGAAGTGTGTACACTGATGCATTTATGGGGTACAGTGTACTGATTTGATATACAATGTTAAATGCTTATACCGCATAATCTCTTACCACAATGAATAAGTAAGCAAGGTGATGATGTGTTAATGAGTTCCCCCGTGGTAGCTTTTAACTGTTATCTACTAATCATCTCTTGTTGGGATAGACCTGGAAGCTTGAAATGTATATATTATATGGCTCACAATGTGAATTTAAATTTGAATGGGACATTCATTAGTCTAATGAAATCAGGGATTCCAAGTGACTAACTTTCTCATCACACTGCTCCAACTCATGCCTTTGTAACTTTAAGCACATTTGCCAAATATGAGCAAATGCATTCATGATGACAGCTTTGGAGAGGTATTTTACCAAAATAGGGACAAGTAAGGAAGTGGTGCTTGATGAAATTTTAATTTAATTTTAAATTAAGAAACTGAGGCAATATAACAGAAATTAGTCAAGCAACCAGAGTTTATAACCAGTACCCACAATATACGACAATTAAATTTGAGAATTTATCTTAGAAAAAGTGCTACAGACTTCATTGCTGAGTATCACTTATGGCCCCCTTTCAAGTACTCCCACTGGCATCTGGTGACCATCGTGATACTCAGCAATGATGTATGTAGCACTTATTCTAGGTTGTGTTCATGAACTTAATTGTCAGAAGAAAGAGTCCTACACAAGAGAGGAATTGAAAGAAGTTTCACTGGACAAGCAGAAGTAGAGGGGCAACTGAGGAAAGAGGTGAGAGCACCTCTGAAGACCTGCCAGCAGAAAACTGAGGTGATTAGAATTTATTAAAGAAGATGAGCTGTCCCTGGGTGAGGAAGAAAGGTCCCCTGTGGATCAAGGCTGCTCCCTTTGCTTGGGAATATCAGACTTTGAATTTTAAAACCAGTCATAAAATAAATATCAGCTGTAGATAAAATGTTATTGTTTGTTACTGCAGTCAACACTTGCCCTTGTCTGTTGGTAATGGGCAGAAGATATAGGAACAAATGAACACATGTGGAGTTATCTGTTACCAGCAGCAACATTTCAGTGAAGGTACCACTGTGGTTTTTTTCTGGTGGTCATTCCTGTTGGCCACTTGATGCAATTTGAATTAAAAATGTGCAGGAATCTTTGGAAAATGTCACATCTAGGAAAAGAATGGGTCGACAAATGCAGCATGTTCAATAGGGCAAGTTAAGGAATTTCCATCCTTCGTACACCGATGAGATTGTGAAGTAACTCTTGAAGTTACCAGATAACATCCACCTATATAGATTGAGCGCCTCAACAACTTCATTTAGCAAACTTTTATTTCTAACTTACCATTGTTAGGCAGAATTCTGGGCACCATTGAGGAACAAAGACTAGAGCAAGAATTCCCTTAGCTGTTTTAGTACACCTTTAATATAGCTTCAGCCAAAAGACAGCTCTTGTCGATGCAGGAAGCCCTCTGTAATCATTCAAGCTTTCATCTTTAGGAGGAAATCAAGTGGAGAGAGCAAGGAGGGAAAAAAGGTCAACTCCTTGCCACTTGTGACTTGCCAAGGCAAAGCTGTAATCCATGGAGGATAAATGGCACAGCTTGATGACTCACATATAAATGGTAAATGGTGTTGCCCATATTGCCCAGGACACGGTGCTGGCCCTAAAGGAGCTAAATGTCTTGCATTCCAGGTAAGACCAACTCAGAAATAACCTGAATGCAGCTCAGGCTACCTCTTTCTTCTCCTGACACTTCCTCCCCGACCCCTGCTCTTTCCATTCTAAGCATAGTGGTTTTCTTGTTCTTCGTGGAACACACAGGACATGCTCCCTCCTCAGGCTGTTACCTTTGTGGTTCTTTGCCCGATTGTTCTTACCCTTGACATCTCCATGGCTCACACTGTTTCTGCTCAAATGTGGCTTCATCAAAATGGCCCTCCATTCCCTGTATCCTGCTTTATTTGTCTTTAGACTAGTTACCACCACCAGATAATCTACATAATTTTTTGGTTATTTTCTCCTGCCACTTGAACGTAAACCCCATGAAAGCAGGCTCTTTGTCTTTTTTGTTCATTACTGGTACCCTTAGAACAGTGCCTGGCTCACAGCAAGTACCTAGTATTTGTTAAGTGTATGAATAAATGTCCAAGGAAAAGAACAAAATGCATTTGGATAACAGAGAGAAAGATAGAATAATTCTAGCTGAAAGAGGCATGAAGGGCTTTGGGGAGATATAGTGTAAACATTATGGGCCTAGCTCAGTGGTGGACCAGGAAACAGACAGGCAGACCAAGGGCAGAGATTCTTATACAAGATTGTACTTCAAAGGCTGTGCCATGTTGATCATAATGAGATCTGACAATAATTATCAGAGCTAGGAAAGGCTCTAGAACCTCGATTTTTAGGAGACATTGTTTAAGGAAATGATAATTTTCTTAACCTAAAGAAAATAAAGCATCAAGGACATGGGAGTAGGAGTTTAGAAGATGCCACAACGCAGTTGTCTTTAAATATTACAAAGATAGCCTCTGAAATAGTGAGTAGACTTTACTTTTGGGAAGGCAGCAAGTTCCAGAAAGGTTTGGTAATTTTGGTTTAAAATTTTAATCATTAGAGTTGTCCTACAGTGGGGTAAACTATTAAATCAGAGATGGCTAATCCGAGAGGAATGTTGTAAAGTGGACACCTGTCTTAGGTGAAAGGGTATACCAGATGGCTTCCAGTCAAGCATCTCCCAAACTAGATTTAATACACACAGGTGCACCAGCACGCACATACTCATTGGGTTATAATTACCACAAATCACCCAGCTAGTTTCTAGAAGAGAGGACACCAGTTAAAGTTGGATTTCAGATAAACAATGAGCAATTTTTTATTATAAGTAGGTCTCATGCAATATTTGGGGAAAACTTATACCAACAATTTCTTTGTTGTTTATCTGAAATTCAAATTTAGCTGAAATTATCTGAAATTCTAAATTTAATTTAAATTTATCCTATATTCTATGTGGCAACCTTATGCTATAGAAAACAACATAGCCAAAGAAAGGTGTGTGTGTTTCTTCAGAATTCCGCATTTACATAATTAATGTAATAATTATAAAGCAGGAACAGCATGCCAGAATTCATTCATGGACCTATGGCCATTAAAGCCTTGGGCAGATTGGGGGTATTGATCTTATAGCCACAACACCAGGTGGGTTTATTTTTTTTTTCCTTTTTTAAATCATTTTTGGCTGGATTATTTTACAGTTTTTGAGAATTTTAAAATGTGTTTATTTTAATGTTTCTTTTTTCGTTCACCAGGCTGTCTCTAGAATTTCACAGAGGACTTTGTCTTAAATGATTCACAGCATATCCTGGTGACTATTTGGCTTTCTTAGTATCTTCTTATCAAATCTAACTTCAGAATCAAAATTGTTTACCTGGGGTCCATCTCTTTGGTGCCAAAGCATTAAGGGTGATGGGTGATACACTGGATTCCTTTTTAAGAGAGTAAGCTTTTAAAATTATAATTATATTGAAATTAAAAGAACCTCAAAATAGTTACCAAAATGACTTACAGAAATTTCAGTGCAGATAAACAGAAGTTCACATGTTACTGACAAAAGAAGAATATTTCTGTATAGCAGCTGAAGAGATACCGCTATAAGACTAGAGCATAAAACTCTGAAATGATAAGCCTCTTGATGATATTTTTAAATTATGAATTAATTTTAAATGATTATTCCAAATTTTGGGCATAAAATGAAGAGCTATTAATATTTTAAGTTGCACTATATCAAATTGCCTACTTTAAATATTCACATGAAACGTAATCGCCTTGTATAATACTGTCTCTGACCTCAAAAGGCTTAGGCCTACTTTGGAAGGTAACATGAAGATTATAAAGAGAAGTGAAACAATGGCAAGAAAATTTATTCAGTGTGCTATCAAGTTCTAAAAGCAAAAATTCAAAGAATGGAGAAGTCATCATGGGATGAAGCTGTCAGGGACAATTTATGGAGATCTGGGGGCTGACTGTGCGCCCTGCAGGATGGGATGGGAAGGTAGATTCGGAGAGGAGGGTACGCGCAGATTTAAGGAAGAAGCAGTGTGCACAAAGCTTTAGACAGAAAATGGGAGAAGCCAGAGATGACATAAAAACCAAGGAAAAAGGATAAATAGTTCTGTTTGGAAATGGCAGGACATAATTATAAATGGAAGATAGTCCTATTAATCAAGATCTTAAAGGCCACACTGCAGATTAGATGGGCTGTCCCAGGTGATAGAGTTGTTACGTCTTCCTGCCCAAGAAACAGGCATCCTGAGAGCAGCGTTTCTGGGGCTGTGTCTTCTCTGTATATCTCCACAAAACTCACAATGCATCTGTACTGTACCAAAACGCAGAGAACACCAACTGACATTATCATTCTTTGAGTGCTTCTTTAAGAAAAGTCATCTTTCTTTACAGATTTCTTTTGAGCTTGTAGGGTTATTTCTATTCACAATAAAGACCCACGAAACTTCTGTCTTTAGATACAAATCAATACTTAGGTCTCTGAGAATTTCAAGCATGTTGGAGGCTCTGTGACCAGAAGGTGAGAGAATAGCTTGATCTGCATCCTTGCCACAGGCAGATCCCCCACCGACAGCCCCAGGGGTTTGGTCTATGTCAAAGCTCTCAGATCAGGCACTAAGATCACTTTTCAAGCATTAATCTCTGGGAAGCCAGGCAGGCTGTTCAAAGAGATGCCACTTGCGTGTCACTCTCCTCAACTAAAGAGGAAGGCATTTTTGCAAGGTAGGTTTTTGCCAGCTCGTCCATCAGGGAATATTTATTTGTTCATTAATTTCTTTTATGAACATTGTACAAGTTACACAGCACAGTACCTCCTGATCGTTTATTGCTCAGATTTATACTCCGTGACTTGATGGAAAGTGCCCCTCCAGAATGCCGCTCTCTCCTTCTCTGCGAAAGCAGTTGTGCTGCGATTTACAGGATAAAGACATTCTTTTTAGACACTGTAATTAGCACTTGTCTTATTTATACATCTCCCTTAACATTGTGTCCCCTTTAAAAATATTTTTATTTAAAATGGCATGCAAGGAAATAGCTCAGCATGCGTTAGGGGAAAAAAAAAAAAGAAAAAGAAACAAACCACTGATAAATCCATCTGTTAAAAACCACAGTACACAAATTAAAAGAGTAAGTTAACATTATATGTCCTAATCTCCTAGCACCATTGTTCGTGCTTACTGTTTCTTGCAGAACATTCCAAAGCTATTTTTTCCAGCAGACCAACTCCTTTTAGTCACACCCTGGAAATGCTTTGGTTGTTTTAAATAGGTCCATTATGTTCTCAGACACCTACATATTTAGTATGCCCAGCCTTAGTGAAGGGACTGATCTCTATGCTTTTCCTCCTCTATTATTTATTTTGTCTTCTCCAACCTCCCCCTCTTAAACAATTCATAGTTAACAAAATTCATCACCCAAGTTTCCCTGCTAAATGCAAAAGGGTGAGTCTGCCCCTCACAGAGCAGGATGCGGTAACTCAATAGTCCATAGATTTTTTTTTTTCTTAATTTCCCTTTCTCCCTCCCTTGTGAGACAGGTGAGAAAAGCAATTGCCCCCACTGCTTAATGCAACCCAACTCACTTACTCCAGCCTTGTAATTTGGAATCCCAACCCAGCTGGCGGTTCTTGGATTTCAGATTCTGAATATGAGTTCGGCACTTTTAAATCAATCACTCTGAACAGTATTTCTTGTCAAATGGAAACCTTTTCTTCTTTAGCAAAGAGGCTTTCCCAATTCCAGCTATAGCCTCAGAGAACTGAACAGTCTCATAAATGAAACCAGGATGTAGGAGAAAAATTAAACTAGATATAATTTTCGAACATTGTCATTGCAACAGTCCTATTCCTTTTACTGTTCAGTAAGGCCAGACACCTCTGTACCTTGTAGGACAGGGTTTCTCAACCTGTGGGTCGCGACCCCTTTGTAACAATGAAAATACATCCTGCATATCAGATATTTACATTACAATTCATAACAGTAGCAAAATTATAGTTATGAAGTAGCAACGAAAATAATGTTATGGTTGGGGGTCATCACAACACGAGGAACTGTATTAAAGGGTCGCAGCATTAGGAAGGTTGAGAACCACTGTTGTAGGATTTTTCAAAGAGTTCTCCTGTTCCAGGCTAATAGCTTGTTGTGGTTTGACTAGCAAGGGGTTACTTGGGTTAGATGGAAACAGGAGGAATGAAATACTCCCAGGATTCTATTCCCTGTAACTTAAAATTCTCCCTCAAATTATTAAGATTCTACAAGAACTCAGTAACTTTATAAATTTTGCTTGTTACTACAATTAGGTTTATGTCCTTCTCTCAAAGTCTCGTTGTTGGGGAGCAGGGGTTGGCAGGGTTGGATAGAGACTTCTTGGCTTAAACAGAGGTGACACAGCAGCTTTGGAAATAATACCTCTTCTTACATTTCACTAGGTCAAGTTTAAATCTCAAGCATTGAAAATAAAGAAATAATGCCACAGCCCTGAAAATAACATAAAAGATCAATTGTCTCTGGGGCTTTAAGTAATAAGAACATTTTTATAATTTTTACAATTCATGAGCTATTCTTGACTGTTATATATATCCCTCACGGAGCACCATACATCGTCTCTTGTACCCAGGCATTGAGGTAACAGAAATTAATGCTTTCTATACTCTCTGGTTTTTTTTACTATGCTCTTCATTTTGTGTGCAAATGGATCTCCCATTACATGAAAATCTCTCTTTCTCTTTGTCTCCCTCACTCCCTCTCTCCCAGAGAGAGACAGAGACATTTGTAGCTTCCTACTATTTCCTATACAATGGCTGTGTCTACCATATCTTGATTTCTTCACGATACCCAAATATCCCATACAATTTCCGGGATACCTTGAAAGGATTTTATCTGTAGACAGCCATTGATTTGAAAACATTGGACCTGAGATTTTTTCTTTTAGCTCTAAGTTACACTAGGACTTATAGCTATTGAGGAATGTGAATTGTGAGGGCGAAAGATTTAAACATATACGTATGGAGTTGAGTACGTCTGACAAATTTATTGAAATAATATTGGAATAAGTACATTCATTCATTCAATATTTATTCAACACATATTTATTGAGTGTTTACTATTACTGAATATTGAGTTCCAGGCACTCTGTTAGCTATTGAAATTCTGTAAGTGAAACAGACATGGTAGCTGACCTCATGAATTCAGAACATTGGCTGCTTTGAAGCAGGAGAACCAAACTCTTGGGCTATTTAAAGAAATATCACTGAACTCAACTGCCGTAGAATTCTGAAAGTCTCATCTAAATATGTCGCAATAAGCAAAGAACCCTAAGGAAAGGCTACAACAAGTGTGTTTCAAGTGGATGGCTAAGAAAATCATAGAACTTCTAGACTAAACCGTACCTTAAAAACCTCATATCCCAGCCTCCCCATTGACTCACCTGAAATTCTTATTTATGTTCACATAGTTTTTAATGACTAAGCTGAGTCTAGAATCCCTATCTCTTGACATCCAGGAAAGTATTCAACAAACGAATGTTCTTGGAGTGTTTTTATAATAAATTTCAACTCCTGAGTATATTCCTAGTCTAAGCAAGAGCATGTTATGGGTTGACTGGTATGAACCCAAAACCCATATATGGAAGTCCTCACCTCCAGTCCTTGAGGATCTGACCTTATTTTGGAAATAGAGTCAATTCATATGTAATTAGTTAAAATGAGGTCACGCTGGAGTAGAGGGATCCCTAATTCAAAATGGCTGATATCCTTCTAAAAAGGAGAGATGTGGAGACAGGCTTGCCGGTAAGCACAGTAGGTGGGTGGAGTTACACGGCCCCAAACCAGGGAACTATCAGAAGGTGGGAGAGAGTCCGGCTCCTTTCGTAGGATCTTCAAGTGAGTATGACCCTGGTGCACTTTGATCTCTGACTTCCAGCCTCCAGACTGTGAGATAGCAAGTTTCTGTTGTGGTATTTCATTACCAAAACCCTAGGAAACTGACATAGAGGGCAATTCCATTTGAGGTTTTCTCAGTGTGCTTTTTCATTCATTTACATTTTCATCAAATGAGAATTTACTGAGCATCTAATATGTGCCAAGTGCTAAACAAAACGTTCGGGTTACAAAAATGAAGGAAGACTCAATCCCCATCTTCCAAAAAACACATGAATATTCTAAAATGCTAAATAATTATGTTGTTAGGTTCCTCCCAACTCAGTCTGGTATCCACTTCCATCTGTGTGGTTCTTTCCCAATAAATATGATTTATTTTCCTCAATCAACACTGAAAGACTAGATTCCATTTCCATCTTGGGCACGGCCTCTTCCCCAGAAATATGTGAACTAGCTGCTTCCTGGGAGTAGTTACTATCTCCGACCTGTGAGTCATGGACTGGGAGTGTAAGCCAGGCCGGTGGCAGCCCCTTTGCATGCTGTTACACCAGGCATCTCCAACCTACCCTCCAGGGGAACACAGTGAGGACGGCACTCAGCCTCTGTCATGCTTTATCAGGGCTATAAAGTAAGTATTTAAAATTTTAAAGTTTGCTAATGAAATATACAAAGGTTGATTATTTAGCAGTTTATCAACTTTACCCTCCTATGGCAAAGGGAACAGACAATGAAATTATTCAAAGGAGGCATCAAAACTACTTTCTGCCATTTTATTACAACTTTAAAGAGGACTAAAAGCACATCTCCCAGAATGCTCCTGGCTGGCTTTGCAGCTTCCACCCGGGAGAGCACATTGCATTCCTACAGCTGATGCTGCTGGAATCAGTCCCTCTCTGCTCTCCCTGCGACCACTCGGTCATCACTTCCAGGGCTGTGTCTGTGACAAGCAGAAGCCAGAGGAATCAGGGGAAACCTGGTCCATAGAACCCCAGTGGAACAGGTCATGACTTAAATTGTCCCTATTGCATAGTTACCTGTTGCCTTTCTCTATTTCCCAGTGACTGTTCTCCCCGCAACCCCACCCCGCCCAAGCATTTCTGTTCCTACTATCTCGGTGGCCACTTTCATGAAAAGAACAGTAAGAGTAAATTCAAGAGGTATACAAAATTGGGCAAACTTTCATGCACCTGTAAATGATTTCCCATCAGCGGGGATGATAAGAGTCCCAAATATGCACTACCAGAAAGGGGAGAAAGAACTGTTTCTGCTTTTCTGAGTTTGTGAGGAGCTTCTGTGCCATTTGTTTCCAGAAATCCCACTAGAAATGCTTAAGAGATGAACTTTTTAAAGTGAATTTATGAGGTCCTTATTGTCTTTGATTTTTAGTGAAGTGGCTATTTTTTTACTTAAGGCCAACTCCCTTTAAATCTCACCTTTTTATCCAGAAAAATAAAATACAGGCTCATAATGTCCCGAGTATCCTTTTCAAATGGCAGAGAATGAACCAAGAGGTCAAGTACACATGAGGTCTCTTTAGGGCTGCTTGACTCATCCACATTTTTGTTTTATTGTCTCTTCTCAGGCATAAGAGAGCACAGTGGGAATTTGAAATTGTTCCCCCAGTGGGTTTATATAGGCTCTCCTAGATCTGGTCCCTTAGCCAGTGCTGCAACCATCTTCCCACCTACCTTACTAAGTAAGGCATTAAGAGCACTCACAGTCACACTGAGAGAGGAGGGACTCCAAAGTAAGATACAGAGAAAAAGAACAATTCCCGGAAAAGGATTATGAGCACAGAAAGAGGGAAAAAATTAAGGAACAGATTATCATTAGAGTTATGTGTATGTTCATTTAGTTGTTTATTCTGGAATATTTATTGATCACCTACTATGAGTCAGGTGCTGTGCTAACCCCTGGGGACAGAACGTCACACACAAATAGACATGCTTCCTGGCCCCACAGAGCTCACAGTTGGATGAGGGAGAGGCATCCATCAAGTAATGATGTAAATAAATTAATCAAACATACGAGTGTTAAGTGCTGTGAAGAATAATTATATAGTGCCACGTGAGCATAAAATGAGTCAGTTTTTCCCAGTCTGAGGTGGAGATAGTATGAGAGGATATCAGAGAAGACATGTCTGAAAAAGTAATTATTTAGATAAAATTAAAAAAAAAAAGAACTGTAGGAAGCAATGAAACAGAGTTGGAGGTGTGCATGGGAATGGGCTCAGTAGCATTCCTGAAGAGTGCAGAAAGAGATGACATGCCCCTTGTCAAAGGGAGAAGGACACATTTAAAGATTTTAAAGAAGAGTTGTGTGTCTAAACACCTGGGGAGAAAGGGGTGAGATGGAGCTGGAGTGGTTGGTAGGGGGCGGCCAGTCCATGCAGGGAATGGCAGACCTCGTAACGCTATTGGACATGATCCAACAGCAGTGGAGGGCCAGAGGGGCTTAAAGCAGGGAGAGTGACATGGCAAGAAACCTGCTGCTCCTGCCAGGATCAGGGGGAGTTAGCCATAACCCACAAAACTTTGTGTTACCCCTACTCTCCTCCCAGTCCGGATCCATGTCTTCTAGAAATCAGAGTAACACCAATTTACCATTGAGTCCTAAAGGTTCAAACACATTTTATGTTCTTGTACACAAAATGGACAATTTCATATTCCCCAAGAATATGGGGAAGGCATATTGGTATTAAAAATGCAGCAATCTGAATGGCACACCTAGCAGAATTACCAACTAATAATAGATTTAAAAAACAAAATGTTCCATGTGGAATATCTTAGCGGAGCCACCTGCTAAGAGAGTAAGACTTTTTAAATGTATTTCTAATTTTCTTTCAAATCCATACCCAACTTCTAACACAGCATATACTCTAGAGCAGCAGTTCTCAGCCTGTGGGTCACGACCTACAGGAACTGTATTAAAGGGCCACAGCATTAGGAAGGTTGAAAACCACTGCTCTAGAGTATCAAAGATTATCAAAAGTGATAGTACTGTAATTCAAGTTGTTTACCTTCAGAAATAATGAGCTGATTCATAACAAGAGAGCAATAACCACACTTCCATGCTACTGGCCAAGAAAGCCTGGCTATTACCCAAATTAGAGTAAAATCACACCACAAACACATGTTAATTTTGGCCACCCCTCCTTGCTTAACTAAATGTTTATTTCAAGTGATCTGAGCTCCCTGCATTCACTTTTACTCTGTTGTACTACACACTGTGGACAGAGGGTTCTTTACAAAACTCAGGTCTGTTCTTGCCATTTCCCCTATTTCAAAGCCTTCACTGGCTTCCTGTTTCTGGGGTCAAAGGCGGAACTTTGTAGCAGGGCCACATGTGAGGCCCAGGAGGTTCAGCCACATCTGTCTATGTCCTGCCTCATGTTGCTGCATGTGCCCTGTCACTTTCTGCACCTGGCCCTTTGTGGGAGGGGCTCAGTGCTGAGAACAAGACACATATGGTCTGGTGAGGTGCACTGTATCCCGTGGATTCCCTTGCAGCTATAAAAACGGTGACTTTTGACAAACTAAATGCAGAATGCCCACGAGCACATATAAGCAACAGTTAATCCAGGCTCATAGCATCTGGGAGTTTTTCCTGGATTCAGTGTTCTCTAACATTCTGTAGCCCCGGAAGGGAAGATCACACAATCTAAAATGTAGTTTTATATGTGCTAATACCCATGACAGTCTTTTTCCTTCTATATTTATCTTGTTTTCCAAATTATATTGTAAACTCATTGAAAACAAAAGACTACTACTTACATTGACACATCCTGAACTCTGTTCATATAGTGCTGACCACACATGTGTGCCTCTAAATATATGTTGACCGATTAATAGGATAGTAAATTCTTACCTCAGGGTGTGTGAGGCAAGGGAAGGAGTGTGAAACATGCTGGCTTTCCCAAACCAACTGGGAAAGAAAAGCATGGCTATGTGGAAAAGGCTGGCACAAAGACAAAGTTCTATTGGTACTTAATTTTGTTTTTTAATTCAACAGTGATAATGATATAATGGCTATATGATTTAATTGGCAGGTAGGAGCCAGAAAAAGACCTTACTAACTCACGCTAATGAGAGGTAGACCCATAGCTGAGAGCGACTGAGGTCGCTCTTAGTAATTGATTTTCTATTTTTAAAATATGTGCTTGGCTCACCCAGCCAACATACACACGAGTTGACTGCAACACAGAATACACTTTGTTCTTTCATTTTGTTGACTGTAGTTGCATTTTAATTATTTATGATAATACTTAATAGTATATTAGTAAGTGTCCTGTAGTGTGGCATGTAAAAGTAATGAAGTCTTAGTAATACCAGAAGACGGGAGAGCTCTCAGCTATTAAATCTTTGCCGAGAAGTAAAGTGAGACTGCAGGGTTCTTTGTGAGAACTTGGGGTTTGCAGATTAGGGAAGTGAAAATTAGCAAAGTTTTTCTGAATTACATTTATGAAGTACATGGTGATATTTTAAAAAGCCTTGAATGTGACGAATATGCTTTAACATGACAAATACGTTAAGGTACAGGTTTCTTTTGTGGGGGCTGCTTAGTAGATATTAAGACGTCTAAAAAAAAATAGGCCTCCGCTGGTTTCCTCCTTGATAGCATTCTTTTATATACTTTATTTTTATTTCTGACTCCCACAAAACACATTCTATCTCCAGATTATTAGGAATAATTTGAACATATGAAGGGTTTATTTTTATAATTTCAAATTAATTACTCTTATGGTTATGGATGGAATTATAATCATTTCCTGAGGAAAAATAAGATTAATGTTTTAAAAGTTATATAAGACTTGACTTCATACTTTTGCTATTGGTATATTTTACATAGTTTTTTTTTTTTTTTTACTTAAATATTTTGTTACATCCAACTTTCCAATTCTAAATTCCAGAAATAAATTTTACAAGATCCCGTTGAATAAATGTCTGCCAGAAGACCTCACCAAATGCTACCTCTGAACATTTCCACCCCCAAAAGGAGACTTTGTTCTTTTCTGCCATTTAAGAAGTACCTGGCTCGTTTCTTTGTCTGAGTGATTGATAACGTTTCCTCAGTCCTTTTTGGACTTTCTTTGCAAATCATGGCTTCCTCTTATTTGAATAGCTCCTCCTTCATCTCCTTCCAGTTTTCTCCTCAGCTCCCTGCTCTCTCCCAATGCATCCCTCATCCTCTGTAAAACCCTTGTTGGCATCATGTTCTTATGCTAACGAATCTCATTCCCTCACCCACTAACTTTATGGGATCTTTTTTTCCTCACCCTTTACCACACTCATAGAAGACTGAAATCAATGCTCTGTCTTATTACTGAAATATTGAGAATATCTCCACTTTGAGGCTGTATATTTCAAGTGGCAAATGTATCTCATAGCCTTCCCATAGTCACTTTAGTTTTATTGGTGAGAGAATAGGAATTACATGCTCCTGGTAAAAACAATCACGGAAAGAATGATCTATTACATTGTTGTAAAAATAAAATTCCAGCAAGAAAGGTGATCTTATCTCTATTTTAAGGATCAGTAACTAACTCAAGCTTGCACATAAATATCAAAATTATTAACCTGCATGAATATTTTGGCAACCCATCTTCTAGTGATGTGTTTTGTTTATAAAATGGAAACAATATATATATGTATATATTTAACCACTCATAGGGATTAAAATTCTTTTTTGGGGGGGGATTAAAATTCTTATTCACCTTAAATAGTTGATAGTGACTTATATAGAAACTTGGTTGAGTATTAATGGTCCCTCTCATGAACACAGAAAGGCTATACAAGGCACGGTGCTTAAAGAACATGACTAGAACAAACAAATTAAAAAACATTATGCCCCACCTTTCCAATGGGAAGTCTCAAAACTTCAGGTCAATATGCAACATGTGTTTGTAGAGAATTCAGGCAAGGTATACTTGGGAGACAGTTTTTACTATGGTTGTAGAACCACCATCATCAAACCACAATTGGCAGCAGATACTCTATTACCAGAGTGAGACACTGGCAAGAACAGAGTAGATCAGAATCAGATTTGGTGTTAGGGTCTCTCAGAATAGGGGTTTCAAGACAGTGGGCAAAAATTACTAAAGAAATCAGTGTATGAACTTGGGCACACATGGAAAAGCAATAACTCAGTAGCCCAATGGTCATTATTGGGTAATGAGTCTTGGTGTGAATAGGAGCACACAGTAGAACAATGGTTAGGGCAGGGGTGATCAGATTTCACTTCACAGGGCGTGTGAGAGAAACAGATATTGTCTGCTCTAAATACTGGCTGCTCTGGGAACTATGATGAGTGTCACCCCTCAGGAGAAGTAATTAAGAAACACAGCTGGGGAAGAAAGAAGCAGGCTCTGACAAGCAGTAATTTCCAAAGTAAAATATCTATGTCTATATATGTATCCATTTATGTACACAAATAAATATGCATTTATGAATAACTATGTACAAACACAATGCAGCTACTCTCCAGCTTGCATCAGAGAAATATGTGGCATCTAGAGATAAGTTAATGTGTAGAGGTACCACTCCTTTATTTACTCCAAGAGCATCTGGAGCCTGTAAATTTGATACATTCCACATTCTAGTATTCTCCAGTTTCAAAGCACATGAGATACATGCTAGAGAAAAAGGGAGGATAACCTTTTTTGAAGGTTTCTGTTTCTAGCAATGGTGGACTAGACAGCTTGAAAACTCTTCCAACTATGAAACATTTAGAAATTTAAAAGTAATCCTAATAACACATATCCTTCTAAATGTGTGGGGAACTTCACAGGCAAGTCAGGAAGATAAAAGGCTTTCAAAAATAAATAGGAAACTGATAAATAGTGCGGTGGCCTAGAGCACATACATCCATGCTTGTGGGAAATCATTACCATCACAGCAGCCAACAGGTGAGAGGTAAGGTCTAGAAGTGCTAGGAAAGAGGTATAACCAAGACTACCTTTATAAATCTGAAACAGGACAGCAAAAATTCAAGCACTCTTCCTACTTGTAGAAGAAAATAACAAGGATGCTTTTCTTACAAGCTGTAAGTAGGGAAGAAAACAACACACTTGAAAATTTGTAACTTTGTGTTTTCCCTTAAGCCAATGTGCTTTCAAATTTATATTCTCATGTGAGCAAGGACCCTGTCAAACTAAGAAATTTACATGTCATAGGTTCAAATTGGAATGATGTGTACGAGCAAACATAAAACATTTAGGGAGGGACAGACTCTCATCAGGCTGAATAGTCTCACAAATAAAACTCTATTCAAAATAAGTTCACAGTTCAGAATTTTAAAAGTACATTAGAAAACAATTCTCCATATATAAAACCCATCATACACAGGAAACAAAGGATTAGGCACACATAATCATCACAAAAGAAATTTAGATATTATAAAATAATTATGTTTAAAATGATTAACTGTTTTAAAAGGCTGTGGAAAATGGTAAAAGAAAAAGACACTATAAAAATACTAGAGTTAGCTATTGAAATTAAGGAAATAGAACGTATAAAAATTTTTAAATTTAGTCACTGAAAATATAACACTAAAAATCAATTTAAACAAAAATTAGATCTAGCTAAAGAGAGAATTAGGAAACAGGAGGATAGAGCTTGAAAAATTGTCCTTATAATGCAACATAGGAAGATAAAGAGAAGGATAATATGGAAGAGAAATATACCAAAGGAGTCTAGAGGAAGAGAACAAAGGAATAGAGAACAGACTATTGAAAATATAATTGAGGAATTTTCCCCAAATTGATATGAACATGAATTATCAGATACAAAAAGTATATGTAGGCCTAAATATGATAAATAAAATTGAATGCACACCTAGACACATCATGGTTTAAACTTCAAAACACCAAAGTAAAAAAGAAGCAGCCAAAGCGAAGGAAAAGCATATTTAAACAAGAGTCATATCACACTGTCAGAGACAGCAGAATTATCACAACAACAATAATCAAAAGAGAAGAGAACAACACTTTCAATAAACTGAAAGAAAATACCTGTCAACTATAGTTATATGCTTCTGTAATCACCCCACGAAGATGGATGGTCTAACCAAGTATGATGCCTGATTGTGGCCCCCTGCCCAAGAGGGTGTGGAAAGTTTTATTAATCACAGATTGAAATTTTCCGAGAAGAATACACTCTGAAGTAGGTGTGAAAAGTGGTTGAGAGTGCCAGGAAACCAAATCCATACAGGAAACGTACCTTCCAGTTGCTGATTGTATGAAGCTTCCCTTCTTATGGAGAAAGGAAGTGGCTTTGCTTCCTGCTGCAATTCTTAGAAATGTGTAATGGTCCTAGCTTCTTGTGGGTCTACACTGCATTCTACTGTTCCCTGTTCTTTGATTTTACAGGCTGCCCACCTCAAGCATGGGTATGTGTCTATTTCTCTACTAACCCCCTTCAAAGCAAAGTTTGCTGGGCAATAAGTTCACAGAGCCTGAGTTTTTTGGATTTCACAGGTTTTTCCTGCTTTCTAGCAAGTTCTTATTAAAGTCTTTCTTAAGTCCAAGCCTGGGCTTTCTAATAGAAATTCAATATAAGCTGCAACTTGTATGTCATTTAGTTTATTTTTATTTATTTTGGGCTCTCTCTTTTCCCTTCCCTTCCTTTTTATTTTATTTTATTTTTTTGGCTGGGGCCAGGTTTGAACCCACCACCTCTGTGTATGTGGCCAGTGCCCCACTCCTTGAGCCACAGGTGCCTCCCTGTTTCTTTCTTTCTTCTTTTTTTTTATGAGACAAAGACTCACTCTGTTGCCCAGGCTAGAGGACAATGGCTCCATTATAGTTCACAACAATCTCAAACACCTGCCACAGCCTCTCAAGTAGCTAAGACTACAGGTGCCTGCCACAATGCCTGTCTAGTTTTTCTATTTTTAGTAGAGATGCAATCTCACTATTGCTCAAGCTGCTCTTAAAATCTTGAACTCAAGCGACCTACCCACCTTGCCCTCCCAGAGTGCATAGGCTGAGCCACCATACCCAGCCTTGTATGTCATTTTAAATTTTCCATAGCCACTTTAAAAATAAGTAAAAAGAAACAGGTGTAAATCAATGATATATTTTTTTTTTACTCCAACACATCCAAAATAATACAAAATTTTATTGGGGATTTTTATTCTTATTTCCTTGCTCTCAAAATTTATTTTTTTAAATTTCAGAATATTCTAAAGGTACAAACAATTCAGTTGCATAAATTGCTTTTGTACCATTTGAGTTAAAGCTATGAATGTGCCCATCACCCAGAGAGTATGCACTGTACCCATTAGGTAGAAATTTATTCATCTTCTCTGCCCTGCTCCTACCTATTTGAATTTGATGAATGTTATTTCCATATGGACCCACAAGTGTTAATTGATAAGTTCCAATTTAATAGTACATGTGATGGGGTTTTTTTTCTTTTGCATTCTTGCAATATTTCACTTAGAAGAATGGTCTCTAGTTCCATTCAGGTTGTGACAGAAGGTAGTTAATTCACCATTTTTTTCTGCTGAGTAGTACTCCATGGTATACATATACCATATTTTGTTAATCCACTTATGTATTGATGGGCACTTGGGTTGTTTCCACATATTCGCAATTAAGAGTTGTGCTGCTATAAACATTCAAGTGCATGTGTCTTTTTTTTATAAAGTGTCTTTTTCTGCTTTGGGTAAATACCCAGTAGTGTCATTGCTGGATGAAATAGCAGGTCTACTTTTACTTCTTTGAGGTGTTGCCATATGACTTTCCATAGAGATTGTATTGGTTTGCACTCCCACCAACAGTGTATGATTATTTGTGTCTCTCTGCATCTATCCAGACTTTGTTGTTTGGGGACTGGAGTTAAGTGATACTTCATTGTGGTTTTGATTTGGATTTCCCTGTTCAGAGATGTTGAACATTTTTTCATATGTTCACTATTAGCCCATCTTCTTTTGAAAAGTTTCTGTTCATGTCTTTTTCCCACTTTTTAATGAAGTTGTTTTTTTCTTGAAGATTTGCTTGCATTCTTTGTAGATTCTGGTTATCAGCACTGTATCAGATGTATAGCATGCAAGTATTTTCTCCTATTCTGTAGGTTGTCTATTTGCTCTAATGTTCTTTCCCTTGCTGTGCAGAAGCTTTTAAATTTGATCAACTCCTATTAATTAATTAATTTTTATTTATGTTCAGATTAATATAAAGGTACATATGATTAGGTTACATTGTTTGCGTTTGTTAGAAAAAGTCCAAGTTGTATTTGAGTGGTGTACCATATGCCCCAACATTATATTTGTTGGGTGGGGCAATATGAGTATGGTTTTATATCTGGATTCTCTGTTCTGATCCATTGGTCTATGTCTCTGTTCTTATGCCAGTGCCATGCTGCTTTGTTTAATATAGCTTTGCAGTATAGCTCAAAGTCTGGTAAACCAATGCCTCCTGATTTGATATCCTTGCTTAATGTTGCCTTGCCTTAGCCTTCAAAAATGTACACTTACAAAGAATATTTCAATTAGTTAAATGTTCATCAGAAATTTCCAATCTACATTTAGGTATCATAAAATTTACGGGGCAAAAATTATACTCATATACTTAGCTTATTCCAAATGTACAAAAACAGTTTCTGATACTGAATTAAGGGTCAATTTTCAAATTTAAATTTAAACTAGTTTAAATTCATTTAAAAAATTAATTTCTCCATCCCCTAAGACACATTTTAAGTGTTCACAGGCCCAAGTGGATGAGCAATTACTGCCTTAGCCAGCATTAACCATCACCATAAGCAGGCCCTCATCTCAAAACTCTCCCTTCTGCTTTCATGTTACAATCCTACATTACAAAGGGGAGAGGGCACCTCAGTTCCTGAATAACACCAAAATGCCTCAACTTGGCATTAAAAATTTTGGTAACTCCTGAAGGCATCAAGCAGCTATGGACCAGCCAGCAACTTCCTAATGAAACTAGTTAAAATTAATTATTCTTGCCTTCATTCTCCCAAAGAAAATTTTCTTGCTTCTGTTTTTTATTCCAATAGGCTGATACTAATTTTTATTGTATCTTTGGTGAATCAGTACATCATAATCCTAAAAGACATGATTCCTAAATTTAGAAGATACAGGTTTGATTGTTAGACTGCCCATTCATTCGCTGTGAGATTTTGGGCAAAGTCACTAATTTGTCTAGACCTCCCATTCCTTGTCTACAAAATGAAAAGAAGAATAATGCTTAATCACATGGTGTAGTGAAGATTAAAAGTGATATATCCTATAAAGTGCTTCATTCTGGGCCAGAGCTTGACACAAATACTTACAAAAGTTACGTTAGCAAATATTATCAATCAGTTTCCCACCAAAATGTGGGAAATTCTGCTTGCTAAGAGGACATCATCCAGTGCTATGCTGTGTATATGGCTGTATAGACATATAGCTCAGTGAATGAGTTTAAATTCAAAGGTGTTGCTACCACAATGGGATCCATGCATCACTCTGCTTCATGCCCCCAATTTGCTTTTTATCTCTGTTTTTGTATCTCTTCTGGTTGCTTTATCTTTTCATCTTCTTAGTCTCAATAAAGTGATAGATAAGCAAAATAAAATTAAAACAAAAACCTTTTTCATCAGGCAAAGCAGTCATGGGATAAAAATGAAATTTAATTTTAGAACTGCACCAGGACAAGAATGGCTAGACATAAGCCCTTAATTCTAGAAATGTGCCCATAGCGAGAGGCTTCTCCCACACTGAGCTAGCGTGGATTTGTGTCATAGTGCAAAAGTAGTGAACTGCTAAAATCTCTTGGGCCAGGGCAGCAATCCTGTGTACAGTTGTCCTGCCAGGGTCTGGCAAAGGTATCAGGAAGTTCTGTCTCCATGCTGATTCTTTGAACAAAAAACTTTAAACCCCATCACAGTGGCTGCCATTAACTGATGAAATCAATTAAGCTAGCAGCACTACCTGCTGAAAACTGACCTAGCACAGACACAGAGGAAGGGATGGCAGTGTAGAACAGATGAAACAAAAAGATAGTGGCCTGGGTTTTCCTTTTGTTCTGTTTTTAGAAGCCTAAGTTCCATCAATGTGTTCTTTTACACAGCTTCCAACAACTCTTTCCCCAGCGACTCCCCGCACCCCCACCCCTGCATGGCCTCATTCCTTAAACTCACTAAGTTATTACAGTTAATACCATGGTTAATGGTTTCTGGAAAGACGATATCTATCAGCATCTGAGTGTACACATTTTGGCCTAAACATTGAGAAATCGCAGGTATGTAATGCAAAGTCTGGGTGTGCCTAACTGCAGAAAGTAGCTCGTTAGGATTAATCTTTTACAGAGTGACTAATGCAAAGGGAACGAGGCCTTTTCCTCTCTAACTCTGCAGAGGTTTTATCCAAACTTTCAAACAGGTTTCTTTGGAATGCAGCTGGTCACTACTGAAGACTTTTCTCAAACATACGGGACTTAAAAACCTTGATTTTCTTCCTCTTTTTTTTTTTTTTTAACTTTTGTATACTGTAGCAATTTCTTGAAAATTAAATGGCAGTACCTAAACAGAAGACTGGCTGCCAAAACGCATGCCCAGTTGGGGGAAAGTGTGTGGGGAATCATCCAGCACACTTAGAGCTCCTAGTACAGCCTGGTAGAACTCTGTATTACCTTCTGTTCCCATTCCTCAGGGCTGCCAGACTTTTGTTTGAAAAAGCATCTTTATGCGGCAGTACATTTGTTACGTTCTATGTGAGAATACTTTCCACCTTGGTTCTTGCTTTTAATGTAAGTGAAACGACTTGCCATCAGGAGAGTCCAAAAGGACAGGAGGTCCAAGACAGACTTTCTTAGGGGAATATTTTTTCTGCTAAAATTAGTATAAGACAATAAGAGTTTTCTATCTGAGTGCTGCGGTCAGCTAATAGAAGTCAAATTCTTTCCCAGAGCAATGTAATTGTTAGTCCTCATAAAAAAAAAGGGGGGGGGAAATTGCTGCTTTATCAATAAAAGCATACAGAGCTGAATGCCGACACAAAGAGATTTTCAGTATAATTTATGGCATTTCATCATGTTCAACTGCTTTCCAAGTAATTCACCCTGGCAGTTTTACTCTCAAAATAGAAATCTTTGTATTTGTCTTGCCTTCGTCAAATAAAATGAGTTTGGGCTCAACTGTAGTCCATATACTAGATAATTTGCGTGGCTGAGTAATAAGGTTATTAAGAATTTAGGAAATAAACCCATTTGGATTTTCAGAGACAGTTAACAGAAACCGGAGATTGCTATGATGATCTCTTAAAAATTATGATGTTAACACACAAAAGTATGATTTAAGTAACAAGATTTTCCATACGCCAATAACACCAGGGAAATTCAAACTCCCTCAATTAATTTCCAGGGATTAAGTGTTTGGTATTGAAGTCAATGAAAGATACATTTTACAAAGCCAAGAGGTTAATTTAATTCACACGAGCAGACCAAACAGCACGCTATCTTTAGAGTTTCTGTGGCTGAAATGCACCCTGATCAATTGGGTGGAAGATTTTTCTAAGATTCTCCAGGCTGATCTGGGCAAAGCAGACAGTGGTCACAGCCAGAGGACCCTGAATGTCTTGGTTGATAGAATGTAAGGGTGCTTAGAGATTATTTAGCGTTAGCTCAACTTCATAGTTTTGTAAAGGAGGAAACTGAGGCTTAGAGAGATTAAATGACTGAGGCTAACATCACTCAGCTGGTGAGTATAAGTGCTCACGTGCTTGCCTTTCAGCTAGAAATCTTTCTAACGCCCTCATCAGATTTTTTCCGGTGTTACTGATTGTATTTTTTTTAAATTTTATGGGAGAAGATAATAATTTGGGGTTAAAATACTGATATGGAGGAGTTTAAATATTGTTATTATGTTTAACTTTTCGTTTAGCTTCTTGCAACCTTGTGAAGTCAGATGGCATTTCACATTTGAACTTAACCCTTTCAGTTTACAGAATAGTTAAATATCTAAGAGTTGCCAATAAATTAGCTATTTGCTATTTATCCCATGATAGATAAGATATGGAAGATCAGCAAGATTAAGTGACTTTGCCAACATCACACAACTAAGCAATAGAAAAAGTAGAACTCAAAACCAGCACTTTTTATTGTTCCTACCATATAAATTGTGCTAAGGCAAAGGCATCAATTTAAAAGTTCTTACTGATGAGGAACCGAAGTATTTATTTTCTATCTTCCAGTAAGAAGCTTCACTTGGTGGATAAAAGTCTAAGATTTAGACTCAAACGGAAATCTCATCTGAACTTTATACTGGGATGACCTCTTTAAGTCTCAGTTATCTCATTTGTTTTATGGTGATAGTAATAACTTAAGGCTTTCTACAACTATTAATTGGCAAATACACATTAAAGAGCATACATTTCATTGTCTGGGATAAAATAAACACTGAATACTTTTTCTTTTCTTTTCTTTCTTTCTTTCTTTCTTTCTTTCTTTCTTTCTTACTTTCTTTCTTTTTTTTTTTTTTTGAGACAGAGTTTTACTCTGTCACCCTGGGTAGAGTATGTGGCATCATAGCTCACAACAACCTCTAACTCTTGGGCTTAGGCCTCCCGAGAGCTGGAACTGTGGGTGTCCCACAGTGCCCAGCTAATTTTTCTATTTTTGGTAGAGACAGGGTCCTGCTCATGTTCAGGCTGGTCTTGAACTCCGGAGCTCATGCAATTCACCTGTCTCAGCCTCCCAGAGTCCTAGGATTACAATTGTGAGCCACTGTGCCCAGCCTACACACCATACTTTTTATAACAGTTACCATGCTGTTATTTTAAGCTATAATATCAGCAAGACATAATTAATGCTCCTCTTTTATCTTTAATATACAAATATACATGGTCATAAGTCTACATAGTCATGTTTATGTGGTCTCAATCTACATTGTCAATAGTTGCTCTTCACATCTTTCAGAAGGCAAACCCCTTAAGATCATAGATGTGTGTTTTACTTTGAGGGATAATATCATCAATGACAAAATACGTTCATCTTTATGGGTCCCAGAACCCGTTTCTGAAAAAGAGTAAATGTTCAATAAACAGTTCTCTTTGTTGAAGTAGGGTTTAATATGAACTTTGAAAATAATCCTTGCTCTGTTAGCTGGCTGGTTGGTCTCTTTATTTATTTACAGAAGCATGAAGTGAGCAGTGTGAATCTGCCCTTTTGTCTGAATGTCTCAGTTTCCCCATGCCTCAGATTTGGTGAGCAGCATCACGTTCTACTGTTATTTCTCTGGCATTTAAAGATAGAATATGTAAATCTTGTAACATGGCCCCATCTACTTGCCTGGCAAGCTAACTGTCCTGTCTGATGCTCTACCAAAGACTCTACTCCAGTGATGGAGATGAAATGGACTTTGTTGAAATTACTGAGAAATGATGCTATCCTTACTATTGTACTTTTATAAATTTCAGGAACATAATTTGTACTTTGTATGCTAGCTTTCTCATAAGATGCAATGCAACTGTTAAAAAGGCTTATTTTGGTTTTATTTTACATTAATTTATTTAAAAGTAGGGTTGAATATATATACGGATATATACACATGAACATATGTAGTATACACACACAATATATTTTCTATGAATAGGAAACTAAGGAAAAGTTGAGCCTGGTTTACAGATGTTTCTGCCCAATATTCAGGCTCTATGCAATAGACAGCTATGGCCCTGCAGTCCCTTTCTGAAATATCCCTAAATGAGAATAGCAAAGAGAAATTCTTCCAGTGGGCAAAACTTCAGGGAGGGCACCTGGAGATGAACTGGAAGGGGAACTAGCAAGAGGTAAGAGTCTATATAAATTATGGTCTATGGTTTGGATGGTCAGGAATTTGAAAGGAAAATGATTGTAAAATTGGTAACCAGCAGTCTGAGAAAGAGCTATGTGGAAAGACACTTTTGAATGGCGAGGAATATAAATATATTTGTGTTCCATATGAATGCCATAAAGGATGACCTCATCAGAGGAGAATTTTAACAATCCAGTGCTGTTCCTCTGGATACCAGTCACCTTCTCTCTCCAGTTATTTCTGTCTTTGCTCAATGGGCTCATGAACAAAGAGGCCATTATGGCTGGGGGGAAGGTTATGTAACTGTTGAGCAACATGGACTTCTACTCGCTCCTGCACTGACCATGGCCACACCTGAGAGTGCTACGTCTGCCAGTGAAAGACAGCAACACCAAGGTCCTAGTGTGGCACCACACCCTGAAGTGATAAGCTAGCTACCTGGTGGTAACATGTTGATTACAGTAGACTATTTTTACCAGGAGAGGAGCAATGCTTTATTCTCACTGTTATGGACTTTGAAGCTGGGTGTTGACTGCCTTCCTTGCACACAGTTTTTCTGCCCAAACCACTATTCATGATATACAGAATGCCTTTTCACCATCACAGTATTCTACATAGCATTGCTTCCTAGGGCAAAAAATCATGATTGCCTCAAGTGCTTGCTGAGGGAAAAGAGAATATAGAATGTCTATTGGAAGACGGTATAATAGTTATAAATATCAGTTACAACTATGTGACCAATTGTAGAAACAGACGAGGCCTTAAAAGCACAGCTCTTTCCTGAAGAAGAAGAAATCCTGCCCATGAACTGCAGTTTCCGGCTACCTTTCCTGACAACCCACATGATAGATTCAGGCTTGCCTAGCTAGCTCCTGTAGTCATGTAAGCTGAGTCCTTATAATAAATCTCTTAACATTATCTCTTACTAACCAACCTCCCTAGTTAAGTGAGTAGGAATTTCAAGACTAGAATTAAATCCCGTTCCCTCTATTTACTACGTGGGTGAATGCAATTAAATTATGAAGACCCAATAAGTGAACATATGTAATGTACTTAGAACAGTGTCTACCATATAGTAAATGCTTGATAAATATTAGATACAATAGCTGCAATTATTATTAGAAAAGTGTTTTTCAAACTGTGGGCAACAAACCATTAATGGCACATAAATCAATTTAGTAGCACTGACCACTATAACTTTTTAAACAAAAAATATATTTAATATGTTGGAAAAAATATAATAGAGAATATAGTACATACAGAAAATATCAGAGTGTGTTGCATGGCCAGGGTTAGAATTATTTCATGAAACTTTAATATGCTGGGAGGTGTATGTACATAGGTATATGAGTGTATTAGTTGGGGTGGAAATTATATTTCTCACTGTCACAGTGGTTAAAAAGGCAGGTGTGTTGTTTTACTGCTACACCCCTAATCCCTGATTCTTGGGAAATAGACAGAATCCAATAAATATCGACTGGAATCAGTGTGGTTTCCTGTGCTCATGGCTTCCTATGCTCATGGATGTCATGGCTGTCAGCATCCTAATGGGCTGTTCTGTTGCACAGTCAAGGGGCCAAAGTAGGTGTTCCTGCAACCACCCACCAGAATCTACATCAAGGCTTTGATGGAACTGAGGTCTCTGCCAAGGACACCTCCTCCCCTAGTTGCAGAAGGTGCTGAAATCAGTGCTGTCAAGGGCTACCCATCCAATATCCTGCCACTATTGAGGTGAAATTAACCTTTGGTTTTCACCTGCATCTACCTTGCCCCCGTCAAAGGTTGCAAGGCTGGCTGAGAACAGATGCACTGTCAATTTCAGAATCACCTCTTTCCTCTGACTTACCCTATCTTTCTTAAACCAAAACACCCTTCTTTGTTGCTATCTTCCCTGAATCTTTTTGTTTGCTTATTTGTTTGTTGAAGGTCGTAAATCTATCCTAATAACAGAGCCTTTTGGAGGCCAGGTTCCTAAAGGCCTACTTTTATGTATCCCGACATGCCTGTATTCTTCAGTAAATGCAACTGCTTTTGTGTTGCATCAAGGCCTCTTGTGATAGCCTTGGCAAAATATCACAAGGGGCTAAACTAAGTCAGTGGCAGTGTTAATTGAGAGGCAGTGACGTTGACCTAGGGAACACAGGATAACCATCACTAGGTATCCAGGATATGTAACAACCAGTTTGGCATAAGCACTGGCTAATACAAACAATATGCAAGGACCCTAAACATAGATAATACTGTGGTTGTAAACTATTGTGCTCTGGCTGAATCTCACCATTGACTTCCATGATTATTTTAGGTCACATTTTCTGAAGGTTTAAGTTAACAGAAATTTCCAAGCAATAGTGTGGATGACAGGGGACAAGAGAGAGAGTTTGGTTTCCAAACTGCCCTGGCAGAGTGTGGGTAGCTAATGGAATGACTGGGAGCTGTATTGCTATGGGCAACCGAACAGGTAACTGAGTTTGATGATTGTAGCTGAAGAATCTTGGGAGGAGACCCAGCCTTGCAAACTCACCAGAAAGTGACTGCCTATATTATCATCCAGAGAAATAAGACTTCTGCTTTCTGAATCATGCAAACCCATATAATGCACAGACATTTCCCCTATTGATCTCACTTTTCCCGGGGGCGTAGAAGAAAGCAAGACTTTATGCAATTCATGAAATGAGAACATCATTCTTAAGTTGATGATAAGCCTGCTAACTGTTCATTCCTACTTGGCCCAGACATGCCCTGTAACATTTCACAATGCTAGGCCTTTCAAACTGAAAGATTAATTTTGGTATGGAGAAAAGAAAAGAATTACATTCCTATTGCATTTGATCTTTGAAACAGTAAAGTTCCTGATTATTTGAGGCTCTCAAACTTTTCTCTTTCTAATTTACTAAGCTTGCAAGATTTGTCAGTGTTACAGAGAAAAATAACTAACCTGATCAATGCCGGCATCTCCTTTATATGCTCCTAAGTGTTAAAACATAAATTTAACATTTACATTGGTTGGAGTTGGAAGGTTTCATTTTTTTCCTCTGCCTGAAACATTAGCTATTTTTTACCTTGACCTATTCTGTTATCACATACAGATACAAAATTATACTTGTTTGTTGACAGAGGGAGAAAAGAAAAATAAAAAGAAGTTAATGACAAAGTATTTTGTAAGCACTTTGGGACCCAAAGGGGAAACAGGAATGTTGTTTGCAATTTTTCCATGCCTTATCTGTCCTCCCTAACTAATAGATTTCCTTTTTTTCTTCCAGATGCTTCAACACGTGTTAAAACGTCCAATTCCTCTTTGTTTCTGGTGAAGGAGATATGGAATGGGGATTCCAACCCGGTTGGACGTGCTCTGACAAGAACACTCATAGCAACACATAAAGCATAAACCTGTTAAGGATTTCACCTTTTAAGAAGTGACAGAGTAATTACAGGACAACACGTCCTTCACGAGCAAAAACAACAAAACTAAAGTGCTTTCAAGGCTGGCGTGGCCTACTTCTCTCCCAGCAAGCTGCATAAATCATCAACTGTAAAGGGATCGTTTCACGGCCACGCGAGGGGGTGTGTGTGTGTGCGCGCACGTGTTGAGCACGCATGGCCACATCCCGGGTTAACATACACAGTCTTAGATCAGTCGAAACTCTGATAGTAAATCCCCAGTACATTTTACCTCCATCTCTTCCCCCCTTCATCTTTCAACCTCAGGCTGCTTTATGGGGAAATTTAATCCGTATATGTCTGCCTCATTTTCATTTAAATCGTCAAAAAAGTTGTTTTAAAAAAGTTCTTTGATGTCCTAGACTCCCTTGAGCTTTTTCTTAGCCTATTTTTCTTAAAAACAGGAATTAGCATTTTCCCAGGTGCAGACGAGGGCTAACTCTCTTCCTCCCAAACCACAACCCCACCCAGCCCCCACCCCAGGTCGCAAGTGGAAAAAGATAAGAATAAAAATTGGAGTTACTGAAGGAGGGCTGGTACAGAAAACAGCTTATCTGTGGATGAGAAAACATTTACAAATATGAACTCTTATGAGGGGCCCCACATGGAAGTTAATAATTAACTTTCCTGCTCTTTCTAGAACCTCTTTTTGCCCTGAAGACCTGGCCCAGGGAAGTGCCCACTCTCCCCAGCCATGACTGACGCCTGTGTTCTGGGGGAGTTCTGAGACGTGGATTTTAATGCAAACAGCTTTTTCTGCCTTATCATATTTTTGATAGACTTACAGATATGCCCGTGTTGAAACCCATATTTTTTCCCCTCTGGGTGGTACTTTACATCTTTGCTTTGTACCTAATGTGTGTCATTTCATTCTGCCTTTCACATTCAGGACAGAACTTCTTAATCATTTTCAGATACACAAAAGTAGGCATATGCCATCTCACTGTGTACAGTATTATCCAAAGCATAATCTATGTTTGTCTACAACTCAAGGGTTCCCACAGTGAAGTCCTAACTTTAATCAGTAGAGAAATCTCAGAATTGCTTAGAAGAAATGTAAAGTTGGAGAAAGACAGTGAATATTGTGGTTCCTTGGTCCAAAAGTCTGATTTATTTTTTTGGAAACTTTTAAAATAAAGGAGCTATATTTCAAGCATACTTTCCTTCTCTTTCCTCAACACTATGGAACTCCACATTTTAGATTAAATACAATTAATATCATACGGGATGAATCTGTGACAGCAGCTTCTGGGAATCATCCTGAAGAAATGCACAGCCGCCATCTACCCAGTGAGAAATCATCATGAAATCTGGGTATAGGATTCCAGTTCTGGCTGCTCAGAACCAGTGAGGTCTTTCTGTATCTGCTTTGAAACATGAGGCCGATCCTATCACCCTTTCCAAACCTCAGGTGGTTACTCTCTGTATTCAGGATAAAGAATTAGTGAAACTCTGCAGGAACCCAGGGGGCTGCGCAGGCCTCTGCTCCATCCCATGTGTGCTGTGTCAGAGCCAAGAAGACCCTTCTCTTCCTCACTGGCATTTGCTTGCCCGTCTCTATGCCTTTGCTGATGCTCAGTCTGATCCTGAGCAAGTCTCCATTTTTTATGCAGCATTGTTCTCTCAATTCTTCAAGTTCTCCCTCTGATGATGTCCCCACTGTGTGGCTTCCTTTAACTCCTTTAGGCAAAGTTATGCTTTGCTTCCTCCTCTCTGGTCTTCCCCATGACCATGTAAGCCTTTGGAGGGGAAGGTCCATGTAGTGCTAAGTGCTCAGCAGCACCTAGTAAGTACCTGGCAGAGTTCTGTTCTCTGGATAGGACCCTGCACACATCACCCCCTCCCACCAATGGACATAAACGCCAAATGCTGCCAAGAGGAAGCCAGGAGCGCTGGCCTCCAGGTCCTCGGCACACTTCCAGCACAGCAGCCCAGCCTTCATCTGTTTACATTCCCGGCTGCCACGACAGCACACATAGGCATTTATGAGATGTTTGTTAAGTGGGTGGGTGGACGGATGGGTGATTACAATGCAAAATCTTAGAATTCAAATGAATTGAACCAATTCACAAATATTTACCAACCATTTATGGTGCTTCAGTGCCAGGTGCAAAGGGATCTATAAGAAGGTAAGTCAGTGTCTACTTGAGGGTGTTTGGGGTTATGTAGTAAGGTCAGGGCTTAAATACAGTGGAACCTCGGTAGTGAACCACCTGCCTACATTGACCTCCCCCTTAAGTTGATTTGATTTTGATAGACTGATCATGCACCACATCTACTAAGACCTAATTCCTTATGTGGATGACCTCTATATGACTTTTATAGCCCCTTGGGTGGCCAACTTTCAGAGGTTCTACTGAATATGAAAAGATAAATAGGAATTGCAGAGTCAAACAACAATGTAAGTCCCACATACAACCTTTGAAGCTGAAGCACTTTAGTAGCCATACTACTGAGCTAAAGAAGGGAGGACTCATCAGTTTTTAAATAATGCATTAACTCATACAGAATTTTAACTTGTCAAGTACTCCAGGACTTTTCCATTAATTTCCATTAATTACTTTCTCTAAACTCAACGGCTACCATTCATTGAAAGTATTGTTATACATGCTTTAAAAAGAGATAAAATAATAATAAGAAATAAGTAAATGAAATAAATAAGTGACCAACCCAACTCAAGTTTTCATAGCTGGAGAACAGCATAGCCATGAAAGAATTCACATCTGTTTTCCAGGGGTAGGTCAAAGTTTTGTAGGGTCTAATGCCTATAGAGATGAGTACAATGGAGATTTCTTTTAAAAAGGAGGACAGAATTATAAATACATGCTTTTTTCCTTCATGTTTTGGCTGTATACCCTGATTGGTCTTCAAAACCTAGGGCTAGCCCTGTATCCATGTGTCAGAACCGAAGTTATGGTGAACCAGCCAGCTTGGGGTAGTTTAGAAACAAAGCCACTAAGAGTGGGATAAGAATTTGCATGCAGGCTGCACACCCATAGCACAGTGGTTACGGTGCTGGCCACAATGCACCAAGGCTGGCAGGTTCGAACCTGGCCCAGGCCAGCTAAGCAACAATGACAACTGCAATAAAAAAATAGCTGGGTGTTGTGGTGGATGCCTGTAGTCCCAGCTACTTGGGAGGCTAAAGCAAGAGAATTGCTTAAGTCGAAGGGTTGGACATTGCTGTGAGCTATGATGCCATAGCATTCCACTGAGGGCAACACAGTGAGACTCTGTCTCCAAAAAAAAAAAAAAAAAAAAGAATTTGCATGCAGTTTAGCTGTATTTAAGGTTATAGCACCCTAAAATACTCATTTATAAAATCACCTCTTCCCCCTCTCTGAGATAATCAGAAAGACCATCATGCAGGGGTGGGAAGTGGAGTCATCTTTTCCAGATCTGCTTCTTAATATGGCACATGGTGTACAGAGAACACTGAAAGCATATGTTACGAGTGAATGAAGGAATGAATGGCAAAATAAAAAAATGTTTTACATTAAAAAATATCATCCAGAGTGCCAATGCGTAAGTGCCTGCTTCTGTGGTCTAAGAAGACAGCTAATTTTTGAAGACACTAAGAGGTAGCTTCTGGAAAGAGCTCCCCAGTCATTCTCTAAGAAGATGGTTTATACAGAGGACAGAAGTGGAGGGAGGCAGAAGAGCCTGTTGGTAAATGAACAGGAGTTTCTGAGACTTTTATACAGTTCTCTGAGCTGCGTCACAAAAAAATTCTTTTCATCACTTAAGAAAATGAGTCTTTGCTAAGCTGCCAGATCTTTTCTGTTGATTTGATGATAAATTTCTTGTTGATCTTATAAGAGAAACTGCTCCCATTCACTTTCTGTCCCCCCATTTTACTTCCCGGCTTTCTTAGGTGTTAGTCAAGTGGTGACATTTTTCATTAGCCCCGAAGAGTAGGTAGTGTTACTGACAGCCTCCCTCGTCTGCACCCTCTGCTTCACTGTCTGAAATGGAAAGAGGCATTCTGGAAGGAGTCAAGATAGCTGAGCTGTCTCAATCCACCCTTTTGCTCCCTGCACACACGCATTTCTTTTTCCCAATTCTTTCCTTTAGTGTGTGCACATAAGGAGAATCTCCTGTTCACTCTGATAGTCTGCTCCCCAAATTACTCTGTGTGCAATGACATTGCTTCCAATGCCTCTGTAGTTCATGGGGTTTTGGGGGGGTCTTGCATCTACCTTTTCTTCCAACCATGTAAATACAAGACCTCTCAAACTCAGGATGAGGAACACCACTTTATGCCCACATTCCTCTCTTCCTTCTAAAGAGCTCAGTTATTAACTCCATTACATACTAAGATTTTTTGACCTTGGCTATCCTCTTGTGCACTTTTTAATTCTTCTCCAGTATGTATTTCCTGTAATGCGATATTCACGGGGGGAGCATAATTGTCGGGTGGATGCGCTCTGACCTCTGGTGTTCAAATCATTTGTGAAATCCGCTGCATGGCCTTTTCCCTCTCAGTTTTTTGTCATTACTTCCTTCTGTGATTGTGCTTCATTCACATCTGTGTCTGCTTATGGCACACTCGAATACGTCAGACATTTCAATGGCAAATGAACAATACGTGCAGACACACCATCTTCTTTTTCAAGTTATCATAGAGCGTGATCCCTAGACAGACTCTTGCAGAAGATGGTACAAATATAAAGCAATCAACTATGATGCAAACTCACGAACGTCTTGCTCAGCTAGGCCAGTTGAAACATAAGGAGATGAAGGATATTACTAAGAACTTTTTTTGGACAGTTTTCATGCCATGCTTTTATCCCTCAAACCCTCTTTATTTTTCCCTAGACAACTTCTAGTCCTTCAGGCTTTCAACCTCTAAAGGAAGGACAAAGAATTTGCCTCTTGTTTACTGCTGTATTTCAACAAATATTCACTGAGAGCCTACAATGTCTTAGAACTGGAGGTCCTCTCAGCGAATATTTGTTGTGGGAATCTGCCCTTGTCCTTTTCATTGGTTATTGATCTTCAGTATGAAACTTACACCTCTTTTGTTTGGGTTACCAGGGTGTTGGGTATTTGAGTTCTTCTCTTGATTCTTACTAAATAGAGTTGTGGGGCTTTCCGAGCACCACTTCAGTCTTATTTTACCTTTTTTGTTCCTTTTGTTGACCTTCAATTTCAGAGACTGCATAATGTATTCTCCACCCACTATTGTCTATCTCCCTATGACTCCTGAGCAGTTGTTTTCCATAGGTAAAGCAGATCTGGATCTTCAGGGACTGAAATAGAAGTAGGAGCCACTTTGACAAAAACAATGTAAAATTATACACATCCTCCTAAGAATGGGAAGTTGGCCTCCATGGACTGAACACTTTTCTGTCGTTTTCCCATAGAAGATGTCTTGTCTAAACAAAACCTCAGTGATAATTCTGAAAGCAAATAACATTTAATTTTTAAAAAATCATGGAATAGATTAAGGAGATAATCTATTGGTATACAGGTGGTACACAGGTATCCCTGCTGGGATGATCTATCAGCAGAAGTGGGAATGAGTGGACGTGTTTGTCAAGAATTTGTGAAGTTAAAAGTCAATGTGGCTCATGAAAACCAGTTATAGCACAGTGGTTAACAGCTTTTGATTTATGAAAGTTTTATTCATTAGCTGTGCAGCCTCCAGCACAGGGCATAACCTCTCTATGCTACTGTGGTTTTGTTTGTTTGTTTGTTGTGAAATGTGTAACCACACAGGGCCTCTGCAATGGTGAAATTCATTGATGCATATTCACGTATTTAATAAACAGCAGTTGTTATGGTTTGTCTGAGTCATAAAAAAGGCTTTTGTTCGGGAATTACAGAAGGAAAGAGAGGAAGAAAAAGGAAAAAAGGTAATGGTAACTAAACAAACTTCTAGCTTCCTTGGCACTATTCCAGCTTCCACACAATCCAACCACCACTGCAAGGCAGGAAGGGATGAAACCACTAGCATTTCTAGCTCTTGAGGGCCCCATTTCCGTGAATGAAGTGAGAAGCTTGCATTTCAGGAGCTGACTGTGGTCCCTGGTCAGTTCAAATGGGTCACGGCAGATCAGTTGGAAATGAAACATGGGCAGTACGTAAGAAATCTCTCAAAATGGCATCATCAAAATGATGAGGGTGCACATTACCCAGACCCTGACAAGTTGGCTTTGGGGGCCCTTCACTGTTCTGCACTTTGTTATTGATGCTCTGCCTAGAAATCTCGAGGAAAAGGCCAAGTTTGTTCCTCTGGTTCCTCTTGGGGGGAAGGAGAAGCTGGAGAGGCCCATTTTTCTAAGGCAGTTTGCCTGCAAGCTACAGCCTATATCATGATGCTAAAATGATAAACACTGATGATCATCACACCATATTTGCATCTAATTTTATAATGCAGAATGCATCCTGTATAGAAAACTTAGCACCCTTGTTTATTATTCTTTTGTGTAGCAGGAAGCAGGAGCCTAAACAAATAACCTTCCCCTAATATTTAATGTTAGCTAGACCCTTGGTTGTTTTTTTTTTCTTTTAGACTTGTTCAAAATGGTCAAAAGCCCTGCTAAACACTATTTCTTGTTCTTGAAATACAATATTTTGAACTCTATTATTCCACCTTCATCTGCTCCCTATGTAATCTCATAGTGTGGAGTAATTTAAAAGAAATATTGTTCCTGTGTGGCTTTCATGTTCTAACTTGAAACCAAATTCTGGGCTATTGTAAAGTTTAGAAAAGCTACCTCAAACATCTAAAGACTTAGCTGTATTCACCATGTAGATTTTGTAACATTACTTGAAGTACTAAGCTCTAGGCAGCTCATCTCATCTGTTTCTCTAAATACTGGCTCAACAATTCAGTAGCTATTTTAGATAGCTGAAATGAAGTGTGGTTGTAGGAAATATTCCTCCCTATTTCTCTCAAATCCTCAAGGCCTGTCTATGCTGACTTGGTCTGGAAAGCCAGGCTCTGGAAGGTCAGAGAAGGCATGGGAAGTCTTCCAGGAAAAGGCCACACTCCTTAGGTTGGCTAAGAATCCTCCGGCCTCCCCAAGAGCAGTTTTGGTTTGCTATTGAACTTCCGGTGTGGTCCTAGGACCCACTAGGAATTGTTTGCTTTGATCTATAGTAAGTCCAAATTTTATAGGACTTCTAAAAATTGAAGTGGAATTTTCGAGCCCGCTCTAGGCCAACGGTAGAACTAAACTCTTTTCATAACACGGCAGGTTATGGCAACAGAGCAGTAATTACTCATCTCTCTTATTTATTATTACTGTTAATTGAAGAGTGGTCCATTTAAAGTCCTGTTCCCATCCCTTTTGCCTCTTCTATCTCCGTTGTCTTCTCTTAATCTTGAATTATGGCGTCTCTTTAATATACGCTTATGAAAACAATGCTTTTCATAATAACACTGAAAGTTATACATAGCTGTAGGTGACACTTATCTGCTGATCAAAGGGTGACAGGGATAAAAGAAGGTGTAGGTTTGGCCAAACATGACACAGATGAAGCATCATTAGAATGCTCTTGATTTTTCAGGATGGAACTCCTTATTTAAACAGGGTAGAAGAAGCTGTCTTTAAAATGCATGGCTAGCCACCAAGGCAGATCTTGAAGGATGCCGTTTAAATGGAGATTGTATCTCTGTAACAGCCAGTAAACTTTTTTTGGAAAGAAGTGTTCATCGAGGACTTCAAATCAACTTTGTATGTAAATGTATACTAAAAATAAGCCATGCATTATGGATGATAGGTACATGGCTCTGTCTCAAGGATTTTTCAGACTAGTTGGAAAGCAAGCCCCTTACCTACAAAACATTTCATCCAAACGTCCATTTCCATTTCCAACCAATGTGTTGTGCTGTTTTTTTTTTTTTTTTCCTTATAAGAAAGAGCCTCCAGACTAGCTGTCGGGGTGACAGACACTCTGCCTTATCACTAGCTCCATGTAGACCAACATATGGAAAAGTAAAAAAAGGATCTGCAGCCTAAACAATGTGCTTCTGTTGCTTGTTTCAGAGTGTTCTGTTGGGCTGGTGCTCTAACTGTCCCACTGATATGTTTTCTTGTCTTAAAAAGTGATGAAACCAAACATAAGTTAGAAAAGTATCCAAGAGGAACAAAGAAAAGTGTGGAAAATATCTGTGGTCTCAAGTGATATGTTTCCATTCAATTTCATTGAAAATATTTGCATATCTAGAATATTTGAAATGTATGGCTCTCCCTTGGAAAATGTAACTTCCCACATAAGCGAACTCTTCAGTAAAGAACTATAGGGGTGTCAGCAGGTGACAAGTTAACACTAGGGGACAGATTTTAAGAACATACTCTGAGCACTATCAGTTTGGTCATTAGAGAGTCTTTCCTGTTTGTTTTTTTTTGGGGGGGTGGGGTTGGTTTTTTTTTTTTCTTTAGTCTTGTTTTGTGAATTTGTTCTCTGGATTCAATGTGTAGCTTTCTCCTTCCTTTTGCCCTGAATTCAAATTAGGAACCTCCAGTCCTAAGGTGAAAAATCACTGCCCTTCATGCCTGTATTTGGTGCTCCATCTTAGGGTTTGGTCCACATCCCATGTGTTGGCAGAGGGGCCAGAACCCAGGCCAGGCTCTAACTTCAGTTATTTCTTCAGAAAACTGCAGAGGTTTCCTGCCCGGTGAACATTTTCACATGGTATTTCGTGATGCCAACCTGTAAGTGCAGCTAACTATCTGCTGTCTGCATTGCACTCTTCTAAGTACTGATTAGATAAATGGAGATTCTTTCTCTCGCAAAGACATTCTGACCCCATCCTCTGCCCTATTGCTGTAGTACATTGGTGCAGGCAAGGAGACTCTGACCACAGATGATCAGCGTTTGAGAAATCCAGGGGGGGCCAAAATGACAGCCTCTGACACAGGCAGGCATGGCAGAAGGGTATTAATTATCTATAACTACAAGCATTTCCATGCGCACGCTTTCCACCTGCTGGGCCTAACTCTGTGATGCTCTGACTTTACCCACTGTGGGAATCACTAAAATTCATCATCCTTGTGAACACTCTTGGAGCACTTGCAATGTGAGAACATCGTGAGAGGTGCCAGGAGCCAGGGAGAAAAAAAGCAGAGCTCCTCCGCTCTACAGACCCACAATCTAGGTGAGAAAGAATTGAACAAAAAATGCTAAGTTACAAAGAACACTGCACTTAATGCCATGAGAAGGACTGAAATAATACATGCCGTAGGTTTTAGGAAGGGAAGCACTTCAGTCTGGGCATATGCCTCTACACCAGTGCTTTTCAGCCCGTGGGCTGTGGCACACTGGTGCGCTGTGAGAGGATCTTAGGTGTGTCGAGAAAACTTTTAAAGATCATTAATTAAATTATTTTCAAAAGAAGTTCAAGGCATAGTTCAAGGCATTTGCTCTCTCTCTTTTTTTTAATCAACAAAACTTAGATGTGCTGTAGAAGTTTAACTATAGGCTCAAGTGTACCAGGAGACAAAAAAAGGTTGACGAGCACTGCTCTATGCATGTTTGAATGTCCAGCTGAAACAGACCATTGAATCCTTGTGGATAAGGACTTTGGTCCTACGCAGTGGACACTGGGAAGATGAGATGTCAATAAGCTAAAAACATAAAGTTTTAGAATAGTTGACTGCCTGCAAATTAGAGTTATGTGCACTTTCTCATAGAAGAAACCGGAATTATAGGGGTGGCCACCCTATCTCACGTGCCTTCAGTTGGGCTGCAAAAGGAGCCATGTAGAAGAAACTGCCAGGCCCCTATTTGCACAGGAAAGCCTTGATAGATAAGAAAAAACACTGAGGCTGCAGGCTCCTGCTTTGAACTATGCAGATGCGAGATGTGCAAAGAATGTTACAAGCCCCCTGCTTTGACACAGATAAGAGGAACAGAGAGAAGATAGAGCCTTGGGTCGGAAGGCTGAGAGCCTGGAGAAAAGCAGAGCAAAGCAACTGCTCCTGCATTTCAACCAGCAAGGCTTCCAGCAACCAGTGGCAAGAGTGGGGGAGAGGAAGAAGGGCAGGAAGAATTGTAGTTTCAAAGAAGGAGGGATACAAACTGGTATAGAAAAAGCCAGGAACCTTGACAATCAACTGGCCTCCTAGGAGTATCATTCTTGCCTGGAGACCTCTTACCCAGAAGGAGAATATGAGCTATGAACTTTCCCAACAGGCTTCTCTGTCTCCAGCCATTTCCACCCTGGCTGCAGCCTAATAAACTTGTAAGCCCATTGTGCCCCGGTTGACCTGTTCGTTCTTAATAAAATTTGATTGCAGTGAAATTGAATGGCTAATCCCCCAGAAATTGACCCAGGGTTGACTCCACTCCTTCAGGTTGTATAAAAGGATTCAGTATCCCCAGAATCACACACATTTCCAGGTGAATTCAGAGGCCAGAGTCTGTTGGTGCTTTTGTTATTTTGTGGAAGCTGATGCATTCTGGGAGATGGAAATTCTTCAAGTATTAAGTTTGCCTTGTTCTAGCCCGAGCATGATAGTGGGGCCTTTAGTAAATTTTTAACTTGTCATTAAAAATGCCTTTTGTATCAGAATTTTCCAAGGCACTGACAGTTGAACAAAAAGAAAAGACAAGTATAGGAATTATAAAAACAAGCAATCACACATTTTGAATACAAAAGGGAAATGGCCCCTTCTTCCAGGCTGTTTCAAGAAATAAAGACATGAATTTTTGCTGCTAGACTGCTATTAAGGACACCTCTAAACCTATCAGCCATAAGAATGTTGCTTTGCCACTCTTAAAAATAGGAAAGACAAATGAAGTTGGCAAATGCAAAACTTACAATGTGTTTTCAATTGCAGATCATGGCACTGTTATCCTGAAATTTGGGAAAGATAACTTTTAATTACAGTAATAAGAACCACATGGGCAATGATTGATGTAAGCCTGATGTGTCCTATTCCTTTATTAATCTTTTTAATTAGAAGCAAAGAATATTTTATCTGCCAGGAAGGAGATGAGATGGCCAGTGATGCTCCGCCTGACTTAAGAGACTGCAAAGCCTGATAGCTCACCAAGGCCGCCTGTTCACCTGGGGCCACAAGGTGAGGGGCCCGAAGCTGGGAATGCTTGTTTCCAGCTGGGAACAGCTTTCCTTATATCTCTTGCTATAAATCATCTGTATGGACAACTTTTTTTTCTCTTTATGTTGGATTGGTTTTTGCTGGCATTATTAAAACTGGGGAACAAGGAAGGGAATTTAAATTCCCTGTGTTGGGAATTGCCATATGCCTTGAAAGTAAGGATGAAGACCTGAAATAACCAGACCAGGGAAGCTGTAAAGGGATCCCAGGGTATGACAGAAGTATGTCACTTAGGCCACAAACAAGAATAAAAAGGTCAGGATTAGCTGGGGTTTCTGGCTTATGGTATAACCAGAATTGACAAAATAGGAAAACAGGGCTGGGAAGAATGAGAAATTTGAATAAATAATGGACAGTATGGAGGATGATGCAACATCTCGAATTTTAAAGGTTGATGGAAGTTGGTGCTTTGGCTTTATGCTGTAGAATCATGTATTCTGTCAGCAATTTTATTGAGCACCTGCTATTTACTGGGGGTCATGCCTTGATATTATTAGGAAGACAACCTAGAAGACTCATGAGCTCATGAACAATATAGGCACATGTATGAATATGGATGCATGATAAAGAAACCATCAAACTGCCTGGTGGGAGAAAGGCCAAAGCAAACCCAGGCAAGGTGATTAGCACATTAGCAGACTCTTCCAGAATTCTCCGGGGGGTGGAAGGTGTAGAGAAAAGTCATGGTGTTATGAAGCAGCACTTCCCATTGAGCAAACAACACATAGCTGGGCACGATGTCCACACCAGGTAAAGGGCAGGCGCACAGTGGACCTTGAGAAGCAGGCAGAGAATGAGCCAAGATGGGATTTCATTGTGTGTGTGATGGAAATCCACTGAGCGATCTTAAATAGGAAGTCATTTGAGTGCAAAGATTAAGAGCACAAGCTGTAGTGTCAGAGAGACTGAATAATAGATCTACCTTTGACCATCTCCCCATGTTGTGGCAGCTTGAATGACCCAAATCCGAGTCTGAATCTTAATTCTAAGCCTCTGTGTTCTCAGCCATGAAGTAGGGATAACACATCCCTAAGGTTTCAGTATAAGTGTAAGTATTCTTCATCAGAATAAGATGATAAGGTACGTGAAAGTGTCTGACTACAGTAAGTTGATGCTCAATAAATGTTCCTTCCAGTTGCTTGTACAGGACCTGGCTCAGTAGAGATTTGTTGTAGAGAGCTTCAATTTTTAAAAATGCATGTTTCATTCTCATGTCAGGGTGCTAACTTCACTCAGCCAGAGCTTAAAGGGAAAAACTGACCAACATTCAATTCCAAACTTTCTAATGAATTTCAGCAGAGCACACAGAGTGAAGCCCACTTACTACATGGACTACAGTCAAAACAGGTCAACCCAGTAGATACTTTAAAAGCAAAAGATTTTGGAAAAGGAGTGAGTCATTAAGAGCTGTACTGACAGAAGAGTCTTCATAAAAGATGGTGATGATGCAGCATTTGTTTGAATAAGCAAGATCCTGCTTTCTCTCCTCCAGACCTAGTTTGGAGCCATCTAGACAAACATTTCCTTACATAGAAGATGTGTATGACACAAAGCCAAAGGGCAGGTGCACAGAGGGTTTGAGGAGGCCAGGCCAGGCCAGACCAAGGGAAGCCCAGACCATGCCAAGGAGGAAATAAAACTGTTTTCATGCTGTGTGGAAAATTTCAGGGGCAGGGGGACAACCCCAGGGAATAGAGGGAAGGGCCTGGACACGGGGACTGCGAGATGCTTTGCAGTCAGATCCGCGCCCACGCGTTTTCTGACAGTGCTTCTCTACTCCTCCCGTCCTCTGCTTCTAGGGTGTTTTACTTGTTTTATGATCCAGTTGATGTTCTTGGACTTTGATCAGATGGGACACAGAGCTAAAACAGATAAAGTTTGACTTTTTTTTTTCCCCGAAAAATTAAAAAGCTTTTAAGTCAGTGCTCCTGCACATGACCCCCTCCCCCACCAGGCTTTTTTTATATTTGGCACACTGTTCAGTGTCTATATGGGGGAGGACACCCACCAAGGGTGTGTGTTCCAGTCCCTTCAAGGGTGTACTGCCCACAGCAGATGTCAAAATTTCTTGTCTCTCTTCATATATGTAATGACCTGGAGGAGTTAAACTATGGAGTTCTGCACCTGAAAGAAAATATGGGAAGAGAAAAATCTGCACAGCTCCCCCCACGTGAAAAGGGACCTATCATTAAATAATCTTTTTTTCACTTGACACATGGTCAGTTTCTTCTTTGGCGATGCTTGTCTTTACTGGGTTTGTTGCCAACACTCAACACACTTCCTTCCAAGAGCCGGAAGTCTCCTTTGTGGTGGTGGTTGTTGTTGTTTTTGTTGTTGTTGTGTTGAGGAGAAAAACAGGTGCTTGTTCAGCAAATTAAGATACACAGAGTGAGGGCTTGGTGTGGTATTGGATTCTGCCTCCCAGGGGTGTCAGCAGTGTCTTTGTAAGAAGTGATCTGTATGAAGACACAATGAAACTGTGAAATCTTGCTAAACTTTGTGAAAGCGGCTCCCAGCTACCTTGTACTTTAGGGAGTCTGATGCCGCCTCCCTCTGCTCCACATCAACCTTCTCAGCCTGAATCGAGCAGACAAACCTCTGTCTCCAAACACTCCCCCACAAACACAAAATGACATGATAACTGTCAGAGGCATATTAACATGCCTGTTGGAGTAGCGAAGGTTCTAAGACGACATGCAACAAAAACTTGGTTCAACCCAGTATATCATGTCAAATTGAGTTAAGCTCCAGTTTTGTGGGACCTAGGAGGGGAATCACTTGGTTAAGTATTTTAATAATATCCTGGTTCTTCATGCTTGAGCAAGAAAAGCTGATGAAAGAAATGATGGAGAGTTTCTGAGGGGTTTTGACACAGAAATCCTTCCATGTAGGGAGCCATCTATTCCTTCTGCAGGCAGGTCTGCCCTGACTGGTTATAAATGACACCACTGTGCGTGGCCATGACAAACACACTCTCAGGTGCCCTCTTCTTCCTCTTACACTTTTACTTCTGCATTTCCTCCACGGACTTGCCTCTTCCCACTCTTCACCAGGCATTGACTATTTTCTTATTTGTCTGAGGTTGAGGCTTTAACTCTGGACCATTATGATTCTTTTGTGTTTTAGCCAACACAGAACTGCTCCAAGACTAACTTCATCTCTTAAAGATTACTGACTTGATGGAAATTTGGAAGCCTAATGGGAACCATGGAAAATGTTTTGACTTGTATTTTTCCAACTATTTTAGTTCTGCCAACTGAAGATCAGTGGGAAGGAAGATAAAAGCAAATCCCTGGTTAATTTAATCCCATCCAACTCATCTATTCCAGGATCTTATTAATTAATAAATCATGTTATTCAACAAACGTATTGAGCATTTATTTTAGGCTAGGTAATGTGCTGGTGGTTAGGCATACAAACATTGATGAGCCATAGTCCCTGGTAGATCTGTACGTCTTGGTAGAGAACTGTGAATCATATTTTTAACAAGTCCATCAGGTATTCTCTGTAGGTGGTCTGAGGACCATGTTTTACCAAACTCTGGTTAGCAATGATTCAATTTTCTAAAACTCATATTTATTTTCAGACAAAGTAGATGAAAGTAGACAATGCTAAATGCCGTTTAACTCTGGTGTCTAGTCCTGTCTGCCACATAGATCTTGAGCCTGATTGGTGAAGCTTTTAGTAAACAGACAGCATATTTTGACTACATCTCAATTAATATGAATGTCCCCAAATTAATCATCTGTTAGTGAGAAGAAACACAATTTAGATCTCCTGGTGCCACTGATCTCTTTCTCTGTCCATTGCCCATAAACATCCTGTTGACTTTCCAAAACTAAAAAAAAAAAAAAAATTAGTGATAATGCAAATGTGAAGGGCAGAAAAGCCTGGGTGATGCTCTCATCGGCCTTACGTGCTCCAACACTGGTGAGGGCAGCGGATCTGAGCAGTTTATGTAATTCTCTTTGCTCATGAAAAGCAGCAGCTTTCCCCATTCCATCTTGGCATTGGTTTCTAATGTTCTTTCTTCTTGCCTGTAATTACAGCATTGATTTAAGACCGACCTAACAAAGTGCTTAAAAAGGTACAGGACACTCTGGACCTGCTGAGGGAAAATAGAAGATTCTGCTCTTTGAAACTAGTGTCTCTTGGACTGGACATGGATAACCCTGGGATAGAATTGTAAGCATGCCCCAAGCAAAACATAGTCTACATTTTCAGACCTTGGAAGAACTGTTTGGCAAGGATGTAAGTTCAGCCCACTAACCTGCTCATATAAAAACATAATAGTGGTAGTGTGTGCATGGAATATTGTATTTAAAGTGTTACCATAGAACCCTATAATCACATAAGAATATGTGATCAAACAGGAGAGCTGTGACATTTGAGGACCTAAAACTTTAAGATTATAGCTATTTGTGAGCAAATGACCCACAGAGCCAGGCATTCAATTTGTAGGACCCATATTTACCTGGTACCCATCAGTTTATCTCCACAGATTGTTCAGAGCTGATATGGATAATGATTGGCAGGATGTCTATTGGTTGATGGGAGTTCATGGGCTTCACATTTTTAGTATCATCCTTGTGGTTTGTTATTTTTTGAAGATGTACTCTTGAATCCCACTTATTAATGAGTGAACGGGCCCAGCTGAATCACTCTCATTCAGGGTCTGAAGAAGTCTCTTATAGTTTTCAACTAGATGCTGCAAAGCAATGTTTTATTGATGTCCACAAACGTAAGAATTTTTAAAGTTTATGAGTTATATTTATCAGGAATGTTAAGAATCTGCTAAAGTGCAGTTTAAATCAGGCAAAAACAACTTGTTTACATGTTTTAAAACCCAAGCACACCGTGATCATTCTCTGTGGTCTCCCCACCAAATTTAGACTTTTAAGAAGTGTCTGTAAAAATCTCCCTTTTTGTAAAAACTGTGCTTCCAACAACCAATAATAACCCCAGACCTAGTTGTGGGGATGTGATGATGAATAAAACAGATGCGGTCCCTACTCTCAGAGAGCTTATGTTCTAACATCTCAAATCACATAACATTATTTAATTTTTTTTTGAGGCGGAGCCTTATTCTGTCACCCTGGGATTGAGTGCCGTGGTGGCGTCATAACTCACAGTCACCTCAGTCTCCTGGGCTCAAGTAATCTTCTTGCCTCAGTAGCTGGGACTATGGGCACCCACCACAACACCTAGGTAAATTTTCTATTTTAATAGAGACAGGGTCTCACTCTTGCTCAGGCTGGTCTTGAACTCCTGAGCTCAAGCAATCCAC
>CAUYQV010056252.1:0-14032 GCA_963574575.1 Galagoides demidoff | reverse complement strand
TATAATTGTAAGTTACCGAAATTTTATATTCCTTAGTTTCCTCACATGTAAATTGTGAACCATAATAGTACTCACCATATAGAATTATGAGGAGGATTAAATGAGTTGATTAATGTAAAGTTCTTTTTTTTTTTTTTTTTTTTTGAGACAGAGCCTCAATCTATTCCCCTGGGTAGAGTGCCATGGCATCACAGCTCATAGCAACCTCCAACTCCTGGGTTCAAGTGAGTCTCCTGCCTCCGCCTCCCAAGTAGCTGGGACCACAGGCGCCCACCACAATGCCCGGCCATTTTTTGGTTGCAGCCATCATTGTTGTTTGGCAGCCCAGGCTGGGGATTCGAACCTGCCACCTTAGGTGTACGTGGCTGGCGCCTTAGCCGATTGAGCCACAGGCGCCGCCTAATGTAAAGTTCTTAGGAAAATATCTTGACACTTAGTAACCACTATCATAATGGTAATTATCATTATTTGTATTTCTGTATCCCCTTTTTTCCATAAACTTTTGTCATTTGACTTTTTTCCATCATATCTCTTATTTCATTAAAAGTTACCCTATAGGGAAGGGCCTCACAATGGCTGACCAGTGGCATCTCACACTGGCCTCCTCCACAAAGAAGAACCAGAATAGCAAGTAGATAGTCACACTTCAAATGGAACATCTAAAAGAGAACACTGGAATTTGAGGAATGACAAGAAACACCCGAAGTGGAAGAGGAATGGAGAGAGAAGCAAGGCAGCCAGCTAGGTCAAGAGCTGTATGTAGGATAAGTGAGAAAACCCCTGAAGTCCATATTCCCTCTGTGGATACCTGCAACCCTAGCCATGAGAGGGCCCCTCCTGGGCCATATCTGGAGTCTAAGTGAGGGCGTTGCTCCAGAAAGGGAGTTCAATGCCAAGTCACTCACATGCCACCAGCTGTAGCAGGTACCATTTTAAGAGCCCACTTTCCACCAGACTGCATCCTGATCTGGGGCCCAACATCTCCTGCATCTCCCCATCTTTGGAGTACACTGACATCTACCTGTCCTCCTGAAGGAGGTAGGAGTGTGATGCCAGTCAGACTCAGCAAGTGGCAGGGTTTCTAGCACTCCAGCATACACAGTATCTTGTACCCTGAGGAATGGGTGGTACAGCATACTGGGGCTGGTGCTCCCAGGACAAAGGGAACCAAAATAGATGCTCCCTAGAGCTGCCTAGCAGAGAGGACTACCACAGGTAGTCCTGCCTTTTATTCCCAAGAGCAGCGCTGCTGTGCACATACCCTAAGGACAGGCTTTGCTGCTGTCCACAGTAGTCAGCTGCTATACCCCTAGAGGGCTGTGGTAGGTATCATTGGCAGGGCCCCCACTCCTTCCAGTAGCAGGGCTGCTGCTGTGTACTTCCCTGTGTCCCAAAGACTGGTCTGTACCCCATACCCCAACCATGCTGCTGCTGTTGTCACTGCTTTTCCTGCCACTGCCAGGAGCTGAAAGTAATGCCTCTCCCAGAGCTTGAGAACTTCCTGTCTATGGTTGCAGTCCTATCAGCAATTCTACCCACCCTTGCCCTCCCCACAGCAACAGGGCCCCAGTATACTTGCACAGGCCCCCCTTGCCCACCACTGCCACTGCAGCTGCAGCCACCTAAGCCTCTAGTGGGGGCCTGGGGATCACCCTCCTCTCCTCACATAGCGAACACATGAGTGTACCACTGGGGAGCCTGAGGACAGGCACACCTGCTCTGGCATCATGTACATAGTAGTACATTGTTGGGGGCTTAGTAATTTCCCTGCCCTGTCCACCATCACTGGTATCAGTGTATTTTTTCAAGGACCTGAGATTGGCCAACCCAGTGTGTTGCTAAAGTCAGTCAGCACTTCCCTGCATGTGTCACCTGGGGGCCATGCCAACACTAATCTGCCACTTTGGAGCCCAAAGTTTGTCCTGCCATGGCTACTGCTATTTCATATACTACCTACATTATTCAGGGGACTGAGGAAGCCTACTGCTGCCACTGCCGACACCTGACTGAGCAATCTGCTTGGAAGCCCCCAAACTGACCTGTTTGGGCCTGCTGACACCAGTGCCTATGTATACCAAATGGAGTCTGAGGACAGGCATGCTTCACCTGCTGCTGTTGCCACGAGGGTCCAAGGACTGGACCACCTGATGTTCCCTTCTGCAGCAAAATTTCACCACTGCCTATGCTGACAATTGTACCCTAAGCCACTGAGGAAATCACAGACACCACCAACACTGTTTACAGCACTATTATCTGTACCCCCAAATCAAAGCTAACGTGTCCTCCCCAACCAACACCATAAATACATCTTCAGAAAAGAAGTTTTCCCTTATGAAAACCAAAAAATTGGAAGAAGTGACTTTTATACCAGATGCACAGATAAGGATACAAGAAACATAAAAAAGCAAGGAAATATGACACCTCCCAAGGAACACAATAATTCCCAGGCAAATGATTCTATGAAAAAAAATTTACAATATTTCATAAAAAGAATTCAAAATAATTATATTAAGGAATTTCAGTGATATATAAGAGAAAACCAGTAAATAATACAAAGAAATCAGAAAAACTATTTAGGATGTGAATGATAAATACACTACAGAGATAAATACCATGAAAAAAAAACCAAACAAAAATCCAGGAACTCAAGGATTCAATTAATGAAATAAAAAATTTATTTGAGAACTTCAACAATATACTGGAGCAAACAGAAGGAAAAAAAAAATCTAAGAACAGGAAGACAGATCTTCCAAATTAACCAAGTCAGACAAAAAGAAAAATAAAAAAATTAAAAAAAAAAGAATTAACAAAGCCAACATAATATATGAGACATCAGAAGGCAACCAAATATATTAAGTTTTGGGTGTTCCAGAAAGTAAAAAGGTACTGAGCAATCTATGGGCTTGCCACTCAATGTACATAGATGCCAATTCCATGGCACTGACATTTGAGAAAAGTAAAATTTTGCTGAAAGTCAACTGGTAAAGAGATAGGAAGAAATACTTGAATTTGTCTCCTTGAGCTGCGGGTTGGGTCAGGTTTTATAAGCATAAGTGTGATTTGATTGGATCTTGCAATGGGTTATACCAAGAGGCTTGTTCTAACTGAGCCATGACATAGGATAATATTAGAGCTTGATAAGATTGGATCCTGGATCCTGCTATGTGGTGTCTGCTTCTTAATTCAGTCCCCATTCCTCAATCTGGACCTAGTACTTAGGTTCCACCTATTATTACATGCTTGGTTCATTTGGGCATGGTTGTTACATAAAAGTTGAGCCAGATTAGTCTGGTGTTATTACAAAGAGTCCAAAGGCATGGAAAACCTATTTAACAAATAATAGCTGAAAACTTTCTGAGTCCAGCAAGAAATTTAGACATCTAGTTCACAAGAAGCTCAGAGATCCCCAAATAGATAAAACCCAAACAAAAATGGTTTTCTCCATGGCACGGTATAATGAAACTGTCAAAAGTCAAAGAACAAGAGATAAATTTAAAAACGGCAAGAGAAAAGCATGTTCTCACATACAAGGGACTCCCCATTAGAATAATGGTAGATTTATCAGCAGAAACCTTACAGGCCAGGAGTGAATGGGACGGTATATTCAAAGTGCTAAAAGAAAAAAATTTCAGTTATAAATACTACACCTAGAAATTGGTATAGTTTTCACAATTTTATAAATGAAAGAAATAAAGTCCTTTCAAGACAAGCAAAAATAGGGAATTCATCAGCACTGGATCAGCCCTACAAGAAATGCTTAAAGGAGTCCTACATCTGGAAGTGAAAGGGTAATATTGATTATCATGAAGACACACAAAAGCATAAAACTCACTGGCACACAAAACATAAATGACAAAGAGAAAGGACTCAAATGTTACCACTATGGAAAACTACCAAACCAAAATGGTAAATAAGCAAGAAATAAAGGAACAAATGTTACATAAAACAACTAAGCAATAAACAAAATGACAAAAATAAGTCCATATCTATCAATTATAACCTTGAATATTATCAGATTAAATTTTCCAGTTAAAAGATATAGACTAACTTGAAGAGAAATTTCTCTAAAGAAGATCGGCGTACAGCCTACAGATATATGAAAAAATGCTCACCATCCTTAATCATCAGAGAAATGCAAATCAAAACTGCTTTGAGATATCATCTAACTCCAGTGAGATTAGCCCATATCACAAAATCCCAAAACCAGAGATGCTGGCGTGGATGTGGAGAAAAGGGAACACTCCTACAGTGCTGGTGGGAATGTAAACTAGTACGTTCCTTTTGGAAAGACATCTGGAGAACACTTAGAGAACTAAAAATAGACCTGCCATTTGATCATGAGAATAATTTAAGTTTGCCAATGTCTTAGTCTGCTCTGCCTGCCATTAAAATGCCATAAACTGGGTGATTTAAACAATAGATGTTTATTTCTCACAGTTCTGGAGGCTGGGAAGTCCAAGATTGAGGTGCTAGCTGATTTGATTCCTAGTCAGGGCCCTCTTTCTGGTTTGCAGATAGCCATCATTTTGCTATGTCTTCACATGGCAAAAAGACAGGGAAATATGGGGTGGAGAAAGATAAAGATGGTAGCAGAGGGAGAGGGGTCTTGCTCTCTGGTCTTTTGTTGCAGATGCACTAATCCCATTGCAAGGACCTCACCCTTGGGACCTCATTTTAACCTAATTACCTCTCAAAGGCCTCAGCTCTAAATACCATCACATTTTGTATTAACACTTCAACATGTGAATTTTGATAGAACAAAATCAATCCATAGTCACCACATACATAAAGGATCTCATAGTACTTGAATTGATTAAGGAATGACAGATTTATCTTTAAAAAGCACTGTGAATTTGAGAGGAGACAAGGTTTTTGACTTGTAAGAAGACTAGTAAAATAATTTTCTATAACTCAATTATAAAAAATAATAACTCTTTGGCAACCTGTATGTTCTGGGGAAAATGCAAAGTGATAACAAACTGAATTGTGTACTGTTGCCAATTGTTTTTCAAATTATTTTCCACATGCAATCAATCTTAGGCTATGTTCATTTGCTTTTTTATTTAGGTAGAGTTTGAAAAGTTAGCACAGTAGCTGGCTATAAAGGGGCATTCTTTAATTTTACTTTTAGTCCTGCATACATTTTAAAAGCATAAATCATTTTTCCCCACCTTACTGAAGTTGACATATGCTTAAGAAAACATGATAATACAATGAGGGAAATTAAAATCATAACTTCATTTTAAAATCTTACTTTAACATAGATGATAATCAGATATTCTGCAAATTACTCCTTAGAGATTTTAGGCATCTGATGTAAGCAATAGGGAAATAGGACCTTGCTGAGATATCTTGACCATCAGCCCAGCGGGTACCTCTAAAAGTATTAAAATGCTCATTTACACCATGGTGAGCAAATTGCTTCTAAGTGATTCTTGAAAGTGAGCCAAGTATCTTTATTTGGCCCAAATATATATTCATTTGTCTAAATGGTTAATTGGATGATCCAGTTCATTTGCTCTTCTATTTAACTGACAATTAACATATACACTTTATTTGAATTACTCCTTTTCAACAAAATGACATTTCACTGTAAGGCAACACTGAACACAATTTACATACTTTAATTACTGAGACAGTACCTCATGATCTGGTTATGAAATTGACCTTACAAATTGGAGAAGAACTAGAGGAAGGGCCTCCCAAAACTTTGTGAAGGAATAGGCCTACCTAAGATAGTGATAATAATCAGCTATTGTCCCCTCATTTGCTTGATAATAGTCACGGTCCCCTTGTTTGGTTCTCTATAATTACTACTCTAGAGAGCACTGTGAGAGTAGGATTTTTAATTTTTCTGCATAAAAAACATCACCTGTTAGGAGCCTAGGGGATAGTTTCTGAGATGTCTTTCTGGTCCTATATTCCAAAGGATTGACTGACCTACCCAGATCTAGAAACTGACTTAACTGGTCCTTGAGCCTCACCCAAGGAACTGCATTCCAGTGGATCAGCTGACCCACTCAGACAGTGGCCCATAGCAAAGGACTGATGTTTCTGCCCTAGAATTAGCCAATTAGCAGACCCTGATTGCCTAATCCTCTGCCCACCAAACTGTCTTTAAAACCCATCCCCTCAATTCTTGGGAAGGCAGATTTGAGAAATGGCTCCTCATTTAGTGCTATGTGGAATAAACTATTTCTCTGATGTAAATTAAACCCTGCTATCTTTGGACATCGGCTTCCTCTTGGGCAGTGGGCAGATGAACCTGGCTGGGTGACAACAGTTATAGGACCCCAGGAACATCATAGTAAATTTCAAACGCCACAGTGATGTGTAAGTGATATAGAATGACTCGGTTGATTTTAATCTCTTGTGATTTCTGAAAAAAAATCTATTTGTTTATATTTTATTGAGTCATATCCCACACAATATGGTGAATAAAATAATTTATAAACACTTTAAATATAGTAATATCAGTAGTGCATCCATTTTAGTCAATAGCTCCTTTCTACCACAGAAATTGACATTTTTAAGATACTGTCATTAAGGAAGGATTTGTGACATTCTAGGAAGTTTTCTGTCTTTTTTTTTTTCTGAGCTTTGAAGCACTCCAGTTAAAACATTGAAACTAGGAAATTCTCTGTTAAATAGGCTGAGGATGGCATAAACCTGTCTACTTGTCTCAAATAAAATAGATGTATAAATTTAAACCATAGTCACCAAAATTTTACTTAAATAAGCATCACACAGAAAATTAGAAAAATACTTAGGTATTGAACCTCCCCAATAAGTTCTTGTTCTATCAATTTGTTATATAGTTAACCTTTAATAATTTGTGCAATAACTGATCGATTTGGGACTAGTAAATCTTTATTAATGACAGCAAAGACCTGGGATGCTTCACCTCTTCAACTAAAAGATGAGATAACATTATCCAGTGGTGATACCTTGCCCCCTTTTGTTGATAAAAAGGAAACAAATTGCTTCTGTAACTGCTGTAGTTGAATCAAATAGGAAAAGTACAATGCCCTAGCAATTTTTTTCCCCTATTTCCTTGATTTCTCCCAACCTAACCTTCCCTCTTAGTACAGCAGTAGTTTAATATTACACTTTTTCTCTCCCTCCAAAACTCCAGTAATTGTGGCCAGGCACAGTGGCTCATGCCTATAGCCCTAGCACTGTAGCAGGCTCAGGCAGGTGGATTGCTTGAGCTCAGGAGTTAGACACCAGCCTGCGCAAGAGTGAGATCCCATCTGTACTAAAATAGAAAAAGTAGATGGGTGTTGTGGTGGGTGCCTGTAGTCCCAGTTACTGGGGAGGCTGAGGCAAGAGGATCACTTGAGCCCCAGAGTTTGAGGTTGCTGTGAGTTGTGGTGACACCATGGCACTCTACCCTGGGGCAATGGAGTGAGACTCTGCCTCAAACAATAACAACAAAAAAATCTTAATCGTCATTATCCCTAATAATTAAGCCAGTGCGTGAAAGTGAACCACTATCAGGATTTATTGATTACATTCCCAGAAATTCAAAGCAAGATCCGATTAGTAATTTGCCTTAAACAGTGATTTGTTTTACTTGTGAATAAAAACAAGGCCAATTGTAGTTGTTTTCTTTAAAAATTGGCTTTAGAGAAATAACTCTAAGTCAAATTGCTATTAACTTTTAAAGATTATTGCTTTTGAATCTTGTTGACAGAATGTACTATTTGTCAACTCAATCTACATTATATGCCCTTGCTTTGTGGATAAACTATTGTCTTAACTGGGGTTCCAATGCACACAGCAAACATGACTTCATTTCCCAGGTTTTCTTAGTTAGGTGTGGCCATAAGACTAAGGTGTATGTAGAAGTTATAGGATAAAAATTGTTATTTTTTTATTAAGTCCAACACACATAGATCACAAATATGTTTATGCAGATGTGAGCAGATGCATGCCTTTGTTGTCCCTTAACCTTCTTTCTTTCTTCTTCTTCACGGAAATGGTCATGGCTAAAGATTTAGCAGCCCTCCTGAGCTGAAAGTTACATGGTAAGACTATTAGAGAGTAAAGAAATAAATTGAATCTCTACGTCTCTAGAGTCTCTCTAGACCAGCCTGGGATCCCTACTTCAACATGAGGGAAAAACTGGCTTCTCTCATCTTCTCAATCTCTGTTTGTTTAGGTTTCTCTGTTATGGGTAGCTAAGAGGAATCTTACCTTATATGGTATGAGTGTTCACGGATTAGGACATTGTCAGATAGGAAGAAAGAGTAAGGAAAGAACATAAAGGGCATTTGGTTCTGACGTGCCACAAACAATGGAGGCTCAAGTCAAATAACTGAAACAATAAACTCGAATGAAAAGAGCAAAGGCTCACTTGTGGTGTCAGCGCCAACAAGTAAAGAACCTGGAAGGGATCATTAGTATTCTCATAAGAAAAAAAGCTGAACAAACTGAAAAGCAATGACTTTTCCTGGACCCATCAGAGAATTGAGGTTACAGGGCAAAGTGTCATTCTGAAATCTGGAAAGACAAGCAAATTCAATGAGTCACAGCTGTGATCTCTTAAAATGGAGCATAATCGCTAGAGCAATACAAAAATTGGTAGGAACATCTAAATGGTAATTTTGACAAATTGCTGGAGGCTGAGTGTGGACTAACATGAATGTGAGAGACTCCTGGGGGCCCTGGCCTTAGAAATGCCTCTACATTTTCTTGGGCTTTACAGCTAGGAAGTCTCACTGTCAAAGAACCAAGAAAAATCTCACGGCTCTGGCAAGTGGATGGGAAAAGTAACATCGTGAAATATTCGGAGGGCATTGTTTATAACAGAGGCCTGCTCTCCTGGTGAAAATAATGCGTCAGAACCTTGTCCCAGACCCCTGGGAAAATGGCATTCTTCTCACTCTAGCCTCCTCTTCTAGTCTTCTTGTCTCACCTAAGGATGAGGAGAGAATAAAAAGAAGCTATTGAAGGAGCTCGGGGAATTTCACTCCAAAACATGAATCCTTGGTATGAGGAGTATTTTTGAGTTAAAGGCCCTTAGAAATCAAGAAGCCCTTCGAACGGCCTTTCCCTGTCTGCATAACCAGAATGATCCATCAACAGAATTATTGACCTCCCTCTCCCTCCCTATTATTTTAATATATTGCAGGAAAGATGATCAAGAATACAACCAGACCTGGCCCAAATTTTCAACATGATACATATCTCTCAGGGGAATTCAAGAGTGGATCTGTTTTCCCTGTCCATTCATGCTCCCTACCTACTATTTATTGCCCCTAAACAGAATTACCTATATTTCTCCCTACCCTCTAAAAGGAGGGTATACAAATTCCTGGATCCCACTGGGATACTGGGTCATCACTCTGTGATTCTCCCTGTGCGTACAGTAAAGAAACCTCTTTCTCTTATGAATCTGCCTCATTTTGAGTTGTTCTTTTAGTGAACTTTCAGACCAAAGGGGACAATTTCTCTTAACCTCTACACTAGATAAGAAAAAACACTTGCAAAGATCTCAGACCAAAACATAGGCCCACTAAAAGACTGATATGTAAGTGGAACATTATATAGGACCACTCCTTCACATCTTTTTTAAATTTCAAATTAATATGAAGTACAAATTTTTAGCTTACATTGTTCTCATTGCCAAGGTAAATTTCAAGTTATAGAAGAGCCCTTCACTCAGATGGTATGCTAAACATCCTCACATTGTGCCCATTAGGTGAGATCCCTCCAACTGCCCTCGCTCCTCCCTCCAATTACCCTCCCCCCTTCTCTTCTCCCCTTGCTACACTATATTTGTGTTTTATTCACGTGGGTGTATAATTGTTTCATATTAGTATTGAGTACATTGCATGGGGTTTTTTTTTCCATTTTTGACATGCTTTACTGAGAAGAATGTGTTTCAACTCTACCCAGGTAAACATAAAAGATGTAAAGTCTCCATCTTTTCTTATGGATGAGTAGTATTCCATGGTATACATTTGCCATTGTTTGCTAATCCATTTATGGGTTGATGAGCATTTGGGGTGCTTCCAAGACTTGGAAATTATAAACTGAGCTGTAGTAAACATTTTGGTGCAAATGTCTTTATGGTAAAATTATTTTTGTTCTTCTGGGTAGATATCTAATAATAGAATTGTGGCATCAAATGGAAGGTTGACCTGTAGTTCTTTTAGAATTCTCCATACTTCTTTCCATAAAGGTTGTATTAGGTTTCAATACTTCCAGCAGTGTGCAAGTATTCCCTCTCTCCACATTCACACCAACATCTGCACATTCAGGAGTTTGCGATGTTGGCTAATCTTAACTGGAGTTAGTTTGATTTGCATTTCTCTGACGATTAAGACGATGAACATTTTTTCATATGTTTGTTGGCCATTCTCCTGCTATCTTCAGAGAAATTTCTGTTCATGTCTCTTGCCCACTTATAAATAGGGCTGTTTGCTCTTTTCTTGGTGATTAATCGGAGTTCTCTGTAGATTCTACTTGTTAAGCCTTTGTCGTATTTGTAACATGAAAAAAATCTTCTCCCATTCCAAAGGCTGTATGTTTGCTTTGGTTGTGGTGCCCTTAGCTGTGCAGAAGTGTTTTTTTTATTTTTTTTACCTTGATAAAATTCCTTTTATTATTTTTGGTGTTCCCCGGGGGTCTTTCTCATAAAATCTTTCTGCAGCTCAGTATTTTCAAGTGTTTTTGTTACACTCCCTTTTAAAATTTGTATTGTTTTGTGTCTTAAAATTTAAATCTTTTATACAGCAAGAATCAATTGTTGTCAATGGTGAGAGGTGTGAGAGGTGTGGGCCCTGTTTAAGACTTCTACAAGTGACTAACCAGTTCTCCCAATACCATTTATTAAATAGGGATTCTTTTCCCCATTGCATTTTTTTAGGCTTATCAAATATCAAAAAAGGCAATATATGGCTGGCTTCATTTCTAGATTCCCTGTTCTATTCCATATATCTATGTCTCTGTTTTGTGCCAGTACCATGCTGTTTGGATCACTATAGACTTGTAGTATAACTTGAAGTCTCATAATGTGATGCCTCCAGATTTGTTTTTATTTCTAAGACTTGTACAGTCTATTTTTTTTTTCTGGTTCCAGAAGTACTATTTTTTCAAGTTCTTCAAAGTATGATGTTGGTGCTTCGATGGGGATTGCATTAAATCTATACATCAATTTAAGTAGTATGACATTTTACCAATGTTGATTCTTCCCACACACGAGCATGATATGTTCTTCCATTTGTTAATATCTTGTGCTATTTCTTTTATCAGGGTTTCAAAGTTCTCTTTATAGAGATCTTTCAAATCCTTTGTTAGATTAATTCTTAGGTATTTCATCATTTTTGGAGCTATTGTAAAAGGTATAGAGTCTTTGATTCTCATCCTGACTGTTATTGGTATATATGAAGGCTACTGATTTGTGGGCATTGATTTTGTATCTTGCAACATTGCTATATTCCTGATCTCTTCTAAGAGTTTTATGGTTGAGTCTCTAGGGTTTTCCAGGTATAAGATCATGTCATTGGCAAAGAGCAAGAGTTTGACCTCCTCTGTCCCCATTTTAATATCCTTAATCTCTTTCTCTTGCCTGTTGGCAATGGCTAGGACTTCCAGCATTATGTTGAATAGCAGTGTTGACGGTTGGATATCCTTGTCTAGTTTCAGATCAGCTTAATTCCATGCAATATGCTATTGGCTGTGGTTTTGTTGTAGATGGCCTCTATCAATTTAAGGAATGTTACACCTAATCCTATTTTCTTAAGTGTTTTTATCAAGAAAGGATGCTGGATATCGTCAAAAGCCTTTTCTGTATCAATTGAGAGAATCATATGGTCTTGTTTTTGATTTTATTTGTGTGATGGATTGTATTTCCGTATTTATGTATGTTGAACCAACCTTGTATCCCTGGGATAAAACCCACTTGATCATGATGTATGACTTTTTTAATGTGCTGCTGTATTCTGCTTGCTAAAATCTTACTGAATATTTTTACATGAATATTGATTAATGATATTGGTCTATAGTTTTGGTTTTTTTTTTCCTCTTGGGTCCTTCACATCTTAACACTACCACCAGTACAGTAACAATGAATTACAGATGAAAGTCCTTCAAGATTCAGAGTCAATTTGGGGAGGAATACTTAGGGAATACCAAAGTTAAGAGCCAAGACAAAAATAGGACACTAGAGAAATCTGAAGTGTCTGGCAACTCTAACTATAGCTAATATTAAACAAAAACTGACACATAGCCAAATTAACATAAATTCTCACTTTGCTAGCTTACTTACCACAGTTCTTATTATTCAATACAACATATCCAGCTTTCAAAATATATGGCATAGCATACCAAAGACAGGAACAAATCGTCTGAAGTAATAGAGTATAATAATCAGACTTAGATATGGGAGGGAATTGGAATTATCGGACCAGGAATTTAAAATAATTATGACTAATATGTCAAGTACTCTAATAAAAAAAATGTGCACAACATGTGAGAACAGATAGGTAATGTAAGCAGAGAGATGGGAACACCAAGGAGAAAATGTAAAGTCAATGCTAAAAATAAAAAGAGAAATGAAAAACGCCTTCAATGGGCTCCTCAGTAGATTGAACAAAGCAGGGGAAGAATCAATAACCTTGAAGTCAATAAAAACTTCCCAAACTTAAATTACAAAAGAAAAACTAATTTTAAAAAAATGACAGAATATGCAAGGACCATAGGAAAACATCAAAAGGATAATATAAAAATATGGGCATATTTGGAATACCAGGAGAATAGCTTAAAACTTTTTAAACTTAATGACACAAACCAAACCACCAAAATAGAGAATTCAGGGAATATCATCCATAATAAATACCATAATCCCTAAAGGCATATCATAGTCAAAATGCAAACATTCGAAGAACAATAAAAATATTCGAAGAAAGCCTGAGAGGTGTGGTTGGAAGGAATACTACCTTATCTTTACAATCCATGATCATGAGAGCAGAAGAGAGTGGAGTGAAATATTTAAACTGTTGAAAGATGCTGAAAGAAAAAAACCTAGAATTCTGTATCCAATGAAATTACACTTCAACCATGAAGAAGAACCATTAAACACTTGCCAGGATGACAAAAGTCCAAAACACTGGCAACATCTAATGCTGATGAGGACATAGAGCAACAGGAACTCTCGTTGTTAATGCCAAGTGGTACAGTCACTTGAAAGATAGTTTGGCAGTTTCTTATGAAGCTAAATGCTCTTAACTACACAATTCAGTAACCTCAGTCCTTGGTATTTACCCAAATGTGTTGAAAACTTATGTGCACACAAAAACCTGCCCACAGATGTTTAGAGCAGCTTCTTTCATAATTGCCAAAACTTGGAAGCAGTCAAGATGTCCTAAGGTAGATAAATGAATAAGTAAAGTGTGAAATATCTAGACAAAATAATATCATTCAGTTCAGAAGGGAAAAAAATGCTATGAATCTATGAAGAGGCAAGGAGGAAGGTAAGATGTAGACTACTAAGTGAAAGCAGGCATACTGAAAAGATTGTATCCTGCTTGAATTCACTCTATTATGTTCTAGGAAAGATAAAACTATGGGGACAGTAAAAATATCAGTGGATACCAGGGGTTGGTTGAGGGAGAGAAATGAATAAGCTGAGCATAGAAGACTTAGGGGACAGTGAAACTATTCTGTATGATATCATAAGGGTGGAAACATGTTATTATGCACTTGCCAAGACACCAAGAGTAAGCCTAAATATAAAATGTAGACTTTGGGTGATAATGATATATCAGAATAGGTTTATTAATGGTAAAAAAAAAAAAGTACCATTTTGGTGTAGGATGTTGATAAGGGGAGAGGCTGTGCAGCTATTGGGGTAGCAGGCATGTGAGTATTATGTGGATTTTCTGCTTAATGTTGCTATGAACCTAAAATTGCTCTAAAAAGATAAAATATATATTTTTTATTCATTTTCTTAGTTATTGTGCTATGATGTTTATATTCTACTTTAAGAAAGATTCACTTGTACCCTTGAAAGATAATCCACAGA
>CAUYQV010056246.1:0-14281 GCA_963574575.1 Galagoides demidoff | reverse complement strand
GCTGGGACCACAGGCGCCCGCCACAATGCCCAGCCATTTTTTGGTTGCAGCCATCATTGTTGTTTGGCGGGTCCGGGCTGGGGATTCGAACCTGCCACCTTAGGTGTACGTGGCTGGCGCCTTAGCCGATTGAGCCACAGGCGCCGAGCCTGTTTTTTTTTTTTTTTTTTAAGAGACAGAGTCTCACTTTGTTGCCCTTGGTAGAGTGCTGTGGCATCACAGTTCGCAGCAAACTCCAGCTCTTGGGTTTAGGTGATTCTCTTGTTTCAGCCTCCCGAGTAGCTGGGACTACAGGCGCCTATCACAATGCCCAGCTATTTTTTTGTTGCAGTTTGGCTGGGGCTGGGTTTGAACCCGCCACTCTCGGTATATGGGGCTGGTGCCCTACTCACTGAGTCACAGGCACTGCCCAGGCGCCATGCTTCTTGTACAGTGTACAGAACTGTGAGCCAAATAAACTACTTTTCTTTATAAGTCATCCAGTCTCAGGTATTCCTTTATAGCAACACAAAATGGACTAACACACATGGGCATTGACATTGGCAACTGTTGATGAAGTTAGTAAGAATGTCTGAGAGTGTTAGGGATAATTGCTAAGGGTGAATGCTGGTGGCAGTTTTGTGGGTGCTCACAGCTGCCAATGGTTCTGGGAAGAATGAGTTGTCCATGGTGGACAGTCTGAGTGGTAGGTTGGGTCCTGGAGGTTACTGGATTGTTTCTCTGCCTCATTTCTAGCCCAGCCCAGGTCACCCTTGGACCCTGCCCAGGTCCCCCACTGGTTGTACAGAGCTATCCTGAGCCTGTATGTCCTCCTCTCCATGGCCTTCCTGTTCTGCATCATTCTCTCAGTCTTCGTCCTGGTGAAGAGTGAATGAGTGTTCTTGGGGGCAAGGGCACTGGGGAACCTGGATTTGCCATCTTGTCTCTCTCTCTTTTTTAATTTCAAAACATTAAGGGGGACAGAAATGTTTTTGTTACATGGATAACTTCTATAATGCTTTAGTCAGGGCTATAAGTGTGCCTATCACCCAAAGGGTGTTCATTGTACCTGTTAGGTAGATTTTTACCTCCCCCTCCTCCTCTTCCCCACTTCTTGAATTTCCAATGATTTTTTATTTCTTTCTGTGCCTTATCGCCGATTACTTCCAAATTATTAGAGAATATATGTGGTGTTGTTTTTCCATTCTTGAGATATATCACTTAAGTTTGATGATATCCAGTTCCATCCAGATTGCTGCAAAAGACATGAATTCATTTTCTCTTTAGGGCTGAGTGGAACTCCATGGTTCCACTGAATCCACTCAGGAATTGATAGGGACTTGGGTTGATTCCACATCTTTGCAATTGTGAATTGGGCTGCAATAAACATTTGAGTGCAGGCATCTTTTTGATAAAATGACTTCTTTCCCTTTGGTTAGATGCCGGACACTGGGATTGTGGGATCAAACGGTAGATCTACCTTTAGTTCCTTGAGAAATCTCCATACCGTTTCCGTAGAGATTGTACTAGTGTGCAGTCCCACTCAACCATTATTTCCCTCCTCCACACCCTGTTCCTTTCTCTTTCCCCCTGAAGGAGGAGTTTCAAGGATTTTCTTGTTCCCTCTTTAACAGATTGTGAGATGTCTGAGGAGCTGTTGGGCTTGAAAGGGGAGCTTTGGAATGGTGAGCAGAGAGGGTCTAGGGCAGACCCAGGGGGTCACGGCAGGGGTCAGGAGAGGGGTGGTTGCACAGACACCATACCTATTCCACACCCTCAGTGTCAAGCTTCATGAAAGAGTGTGAGGAGAGGATCCAGCAGAGCATCAGTGAGGTCAGGAAGAAAGTACAGAAGCTGGAGATGCAGCCAGCAGGTGCTGGAGCAGCCCTGTCCTCCACGTAGTGCATTTGTCTTGATGTCAGTTGCCAGCCTGGGGATGGAATCTTCCCGTGAGGATTCAGAGGAGGAGACAGCTGGGGTCCTGCCCTCCCAAAGCTCAGAGTTTGGAGGGGTGATGGATGCTGCCCTCTGAGTTACTTGGGAGCTGGGAATGGGCACCCCAAATACACAGGTTCTGCTGCACTCCAGGCTGGGGGTCAGGCAGGGAAGGAGCTTCCCAGAAAGGTGGGGGCTTTGTATGAGGTTCCACTAGCTTCACTTTCTCAATTCACCCCCTCTGCAACAGAAATGAACAAAATCAACAGAAACATAGAAAAAAATCTTACAAGAGCTAGAGAAGAAGCCATGCATGTAAGTTGGGACACAGGGTGGAGGATGAGGGTGGGGCCTTGGATTTGGCCCTGACTCCTCCTCTCTCATGGGCAGGATCTGCCTGACTTTGGGTCTCTCTCCCCAACCTCCCAGAGCCCCAGCCTCAACAAATGAGATGACATCATAGCCACAGCAATGGCTTAGAGGATGGGCTTGCACCTGCCAACGAAACCAGGAAGTGGAGCCTGCAAGCCTAGTATGATCCTGCCCCTTGTCCCAAATACAGAAAATCACGTGTTGTGGTGAATGAGTATTGCAGAGCTGCTCTCCAGTGTGTGTGTGTGAGCACTTCAATGTGTCCCCAGGAATGTGACTCCACTATGAATGTTGGAGTCACAGTGAATGGTGTGCATGCTCATGTCACGTGACATGTGAGTATGGGCATGTCATGGTGGGTGGCTGTGTCAGTGTCATTGTGAGTGTGGTGTTGGTGACATGCATGTGCCTGCCTCCTCCTTTGTGTAAACATGCATGAATGCCCTGTGGTATGTTGTGTGTATAAACACATCATGGGGAGAATGTAGCACACATGCTATAAATGTGGGTGCTGTGGTGTGTCCCTTGTTGCTATCTGTGCCAGAGCAAACAGGTGTGTGTCATTCTGAATGTGCTCAATGGTGTCACCCTGTGTGTTCAGGTCACATACATGCTCATGCATCTGTCCATTCATTGCTGTACTCACCTTTTGTGATTGGTGAAGATAAACAAATACAGTCAAAGGAAAACTACGTGGCTTTGGGATCTGTTATTTGGGCAACAAAGGGGTTTCAGAACTTGGAGGGAGGGAAGAATCTACAAGTGCTTGGACTTGGGGACGGAACAGATGGGAGCCCTGAGACACCAGGGTGGGTGAGTACTTGTGTGTCCATGAATGTGGAGCTGAGTCCAGGTGCCCATGAGCACACGTGCCCCCCGAATGTGAGTGGCCTGAATCTACCACGTCTGCCTGAAGGCCCATGAGTGTAATTGTACCTGTGAATGTATTCGTGCCACTGAACACTTATCCAAGGATGTACATGACCCCAAATGTTCCATGCTAACAGCTTATGGACATACTTGAAACAAGAGAACACGTGCCCATGGACATAGATGTGCCTAGAGACAAGAGCACGTGTCCGTGCCCAAGGGCAAACATGTGTCTTTGAGATGACAGATTATGTACCCACTGTCACACCCGTGCCCCTGAGCACGCGTACTACTATCTCTCTGATCACATGCCACACGGAGATCAGCTATCTTAGCGAATCCCCGTGCCTCTCGGTCTGGCCTAGAGAACACGCGTGCCCCCTTGCGGCCGTCCACGGGCACCGCCGCGCGCCCCGCCCACCCACACGCCTGGCACGTCGCGAGCTTGCGCACGCCGCGCCTTTTACGGCGCCGTAAAGCAGCTCAACCGAGCCGACGGTCGCTGTTCTTGGTGAGACTCTGTCAGCCCAGGACCCCTGCGGGTGTCGGGCCTGGTCCGCTCCCCGACCTCTCCCCGAGGGCCTGTGGTCCCTAGGCCGGGGTCACGGCATCCGTAACCCCCAGTTCTCCGCCTCGGGATGCGACGGGGGGGGGGCTCTTCTCCGGTCCAGAGGTCCAGGGCGGAGGGCCTCGGGATCTTGGCCTTCGGGGGCTCTGCTCACCCACCCTCTTCTCAGCCCAGCGTGGGGGTCTCAACACTCCCCTTCTCATCTCGCGTTCTCTGGGCCCAGCTTCTGCGAGCTGCGGTCGCCCAGGAGCTCCTGGCTCCCCTGCCCCCGCAGGTCGCCTCTCTCCTCTGGTCCTCCCCCATTCCCCGCCAGGCAGATCTCGCGGAGGCTGCCTCTGCAGCCCCAGAACGCTCTAGCCCAGTCTGTGCATGGTGCGAGCGGGGTTCTCAGCTCTTCCTGACCCGGCCCCCGGACTGGGTGAGGATGGGGAGTATCTCAGTGCCCAGTCCCCAACGCCTCCCTACCACGACCAACAGCTGTGGCTTGTTGCTCTGGGATGGGAGGACCACTGCGCCCTCTCCTGGCTTCCCCAACTGCCGGGACTGACAGTCTCTAGTTTCTCACCCCGCCCTGCTACCTTTCTGTAGATAGATCATGGGTATGGTGGGATCTCCCGACGTCTTCTCTGGGCCCCTCCCAGCCTTTGCAAAGGTCTGGAGTTTCCTGTGTGGCAAATCGGAGCTGCCTGAGAGGGATTGGGGTAGGGGTTCCCCAAGACTCCTGGCTTGCTCCATGAGTCTTGCTTGTTCTCCATCCCGCCTGGCCTTTGATCTGGATACACTCCTACCCCACCCACCCTAGCCTTACTCTGTCTTAATGTAGAGAGTGGGCAGAAAATTTCCTGAGGGTATCAGTGCTGGAGCGCATGGCAGAGGAGGGCAAATGCCTGTGTCCCTTCCCTGCCCTAGTTCTGATCCCTCTCCCTCCTTGCACTAGTTTCCTAGTTATTCCTACGGGAGGTGGAGGGGATACGAAGGTGAGGGTGGGGTGGTTTCCAGCACCCGCTTGTGGTGGCCCTCACGTCTTTTCTCCTACCTTACCCCCCAAACCCTCTCTCTTGCTGTGGCTGGAGTGTTTACGTGTAGCTTGGGTCTTTCTTTTCTTTGCCGTTATCTCTTCCCAGTTTGGGTCAGCGCTAGAGTGCACCCTGGTGGCGGTGGCGATGGCGAGGGGCTGGAGGAGGGTTGTCCTACGGCCCTTCTGGGGTTCCCGCCAGGTTTCCCTCCTATTGTCCTTGACACCCTGGTTTCCTCGTGTTCTCCGCAGGGTGGCGGTATGGAGGCGCGCTTCACGCGCGGGAAGTCCGTGCTTCTAGAGCGCGCGCTGGCGCGGCCGCGCACCGAAGTGAGCCTGAGTGCCTTTGCATTGCTCTTCTCCGAGCTGGTGCAGCACTGTCAGAGCCGTGTCTTCTCCGTGGCTGAGCTACAGGCGCGCCTAGCTGCGCTGGGCCGCCAGGTGGGCGCTCGTGTGCTAGATGCATTGGTAGCGCGCGAAAAGGGTGCTCGGCGTGAGACCAAGGTGTTGGGTGCACTCCTCTTTGTCAAGGGCGCCGTGTGGAAGGCGCTCTTTGGCAAGGAGGCGGACAAGCTGGAGCAGGCCAACGACGACGCTCGCACCTTTTACATCATCGAGCGCGAGCCGCTCATCAACACCTACATCTCTGTGCCCAAGGAGAACAGCACGCTTAACTGTGCCAGCTTTACGGCAGGCATTGTGGAGGCTGTGCTCACGCACAGTGGCTTCCCTGCCAAGGTCACAGCACACTGGCACAAGGGCACCACTCTCATGATCAAGTTCGAGGAGGCAGTCATCGCCCGAGACCGGGCCTTGGAGGGCCGCTGACCCCATGGGCGATAAAGGATGCAGATTACTCCCTCTACTAGTGTGTCTGTGTCTTATGTGGGGGCCTCAGAAATTCACTGGACACCTTGAGGAAGGGGTGCTGTCTGGCCAAAGTGGTCCTTTCAGATGGGGCTAGGAGTGGGGTGAGGCCAGAGGTGGTGGGGAGATGAACCAGGCAGGAGCTGGTGGGCAATACTGGCACCTCCTGGAACCACAGTTGGAGATTGGGAGAAGTCCTGGTAGAGGGTTTAGCATAAAACAGCATTAGACACTGGCTGGCAAATAGTTCATGCCATGTGGTCTTTTGGGCCTTTTATCCCCCCAAATAGAGATACTCTCTTGCCCAGACTGGGTGCAGTGGTGTAGTAATAGCTCACTGCAACCTCATATTCCTGAGCTCAAGTGATCTGACCTTGTCCTTCCAAGTAGCTGTGACTACAGGTGCTTTTCTCTTGTAGTTGAAGTATATGACTAATGTTTTCTCTTTTTGTAGATACAGGGTCTCGCTGTATTTCCCAGGCTGGTCCCCAACTCCTGGCCTCAAGTGATCCTCCTGTCTTGGCTTCCCAAAGTGCTCATTACAGGCATGAGCTGTCATGCTCCACCTTGTCCAACTTCTCTGTTTTGTTGATGTATCCAAAGCAGCTGCAGACAGTATGTATAAAAGTGGGCCTATGAAATAAGTGGTTGTCTGTCTGTCTCCTTTACACCTTGGCTACTCATAAGTGTGGTCCTGGGACCAGCTTCAGCATCACTTGGAAGCTTGTCAGAAACAGAGTCTCAGCCCTTACCCAGAACTGCTGGGTTCAAATCTGTATTTTAGGAAGATTCCCAGGGTTTGTACATTAGCTTGAGATGCAGTGCTTTAGAGGCCTGTTCTATCTCAGGTGGCAGGACCTCACCCCAAGGGTTGCAGATTCTGCAGTTTTGGGGTGTGCCTGAGAATTTTCATTTTAAGTAAGTTCCCAGGAGATAGTGATGCTAGGGATCACACCTTGAGAATTATGGCTCTAGTGACTTGCCTCTCAAAAGGGAAGAATCCAGAATTGTCTGGCTGCTTAAAATATTTTAAAGTTAATTCTAAAATACAGGTATATGTTTTTGTTGTTAAAAAATTAAAATATGGGCTCAATGTCTGTAGCTCAGCAGCTAGGGCACCAGCCACATACTACACCGGAGCTGGCGGGTTCGAATCCAGCCCAGGCCAGCTAAACAACGACAGCTACGACCAAAAAATAGCTAGGTGTTGTGTAGGCAGATGCCTGTAGTCCCAGCTTCTTGGGAGGCTGAGGCAAGAGGATCACTTAAACCCAAGAGTTAGAGTTTGCTGTGAGCTGTGACGCCACAGCACTCTACCAAGGGCAACAAAGAGAGACTCAAAAAAAAAAATTAAAATATGGCTGGGCACAGTGACTCATAAAGTGCTCTGGCAGGCTGAGGCAGTTGGATTGCTTGAGCTCAGGAGTTGGAGACCAACCTGAGCAAAAGCAAGACCCTATCTCTACTAAAAATAGAAAAATTACCTGGGCACCTGTAGTCCCAGCTATTTGGGAGACTGAGGCAAGAGGATCACTTGAGCCCAGGAGTTTGAGGTTACTGTGAGCTAGGCTGACACTATGGTACTCTAGCCTGAGCAACAGAGTGAGATTATGTCTCAGAAAAAAAAAAAAAAAGGATATTACTCCATTGGGCAGCCTTTGTTTCCCTCTTTGCCCATCAGGCTTGGTGGTGTTCCTCCCGAAGAAAAACCCTTCCACATTATTTTTGGAAGCATGGTCAGCTCTTCCTTGCTTCCTTTTCCTCTGCCCTGAGAACCTCAACAAGTTTATTCCGAAAAGGAATTGCAGGGACTTTGGGCTGGGTCTCCTTTATTGCTTATGAGGGCAGAATGGGTGTTGCTTTCCAATTTGCTGTTTAGGACACTTCGTCCAGCTGCCTGGCGACCCCTTTGGTCAAGGGGTAGGTAGTTTTGGTCATCTCAGAGAAAGGTGATGACTTTAGCACATTGGGAAGCAGGTAGTGTCAATAGGGTAAGTAAAACTGTTGGGCACCTGTTACATGCAGCAGAGGGCTGATCATGGAAAAGCTGTTGGCTGGCAGAGGGGAGGAATCTAGGGGTATTGGGAAGAGGCTTGGGTGGAGTGATGTCCTGAATCTGGAATGAAGGGAGACAGTACCTAGGGTGCCAACAGGTACACAGGTCTAAGGATTTGGGGTCTGGAAAGAGAGGCTGCAGGCCTAGAGGATGTTGGGAGGGAGGGGATGGAACCCTGGGTAACAGAAGGATATGGATTTGGTGTCTGGGAAGCTGGATTTGGTGTCTGGGAAGCTGGATTTGGGGGTGAAGGGATGCAGGACACAGCAAGTTCTTGGGACCCTGGTGGCTTCCAGGGCCTGCTGGGGCAGGGGCCAGAGGTAGGAGGCTGGAGTGGGATGGCCAGCTCTGCCCAGGGGTGTGCACCAGAGAAAAACAGAGGGAGGAGCTGGAGGGCCCAGAGTCTTTTCCCACCTACTGAGTAAGGGGCTTGTGGGGAATGGAAGGGTTTGAGCAAGCTATAGGACTGTGAGGCTGTGTCCCAGCTGAGGGCAAGCGATGGAGAGGAAGAAGAGCAGCTTCTGATCATAGTGGCCCTGAGTTAGGGTGCTTTGAGCACCAAGTCAGGTCTTCCCTGGAGGCCCCAGGTGGGAAGAAGGAAGAGGAGGAGAATGAGGACAGAGACCCCAGTATCAGCCCTCAGCAAGCCAGGCAAGCAACATCACCTTGATTTCTTGGCCATGAACCAGGTTCTGAGAGGTCATTTGTCCATGGTCACATGGGTTTATTAATTTGACAAACATTTATTGAACATCTACCATGTGCCAGGGCCTGGACACACAGTTGAGAGCAGAACAAGGGTGCTGCCTGAAGCAAACTTCAGAGCCAGCCAGGTGACAGAGAAATCGGTCAATGGTAGATTTAGTTAGAAAGGAGCACGTGCTGTGGTGAGAAAGCACAGCAGAGACTGGGGAACAGAGAGTCAGAGGCTGTGATTTCTGTGCAGATGAGGGTGCAGAGGCTCTCAGAATGCCCCACCAAGAGCAGAGACTTGGGAGGATGGACCCAACAGGGTAAATGGCACGTGCAAAGGCCCTGGAGTGGGAGTGAGCCTGCATGTCCAAGGAACAGCAAGTAGGCTGGTGGGACAGGCTCTGTGACCATCAAGGGATCCTTTTGGCTTTTTCTGTTGGCCAATCATGAGAGTAGCCTAAGGGTAGAGCACATGGGGCTTGGAGGTGGTGCCAAAAAGAAAGGGAGAAGGCATGAATGACACCTGCATTGGCCTGAGCAAGGAGGAGGAGTCTGATGTGGACTGTCTTGCCTTCTTACCCTCTCTCCTATGGCCTCATAGGAGGGCACAGGCTGACCCCAGCCTAGCCTGGGGTTGGGAACAGCACTTCCAGGTGACTTCCCATCCTCCTGTCTAGACACCCAGCATTTACTGGGCTCTTTTCCATGTACCAGGCTCTGTTCTGGACCCCTGCCATGTGTCAACATCCCTACCCTTGCTGCCCTAGGCTGAGGAACTCAGCACAGGACAGTCTACTGCCTTTTCCTGCAGTATTTTCAGTGGGCCTTTTGGGCCCCAGATCTTCATTTTCAAGTTGTACCCAGTACATTCTTCTTGTAATGAAGTAGGAAAAGCATGCAAATGGTGGAGAAGGTATGGATTGCACTTCGGTGGCTCACAATAGTTAAAGGTGGGCTGGACACCAGGCTCCAGAATTCCCAGCTCCCACATGCTGCACCTAGAGACCAGATCTGACTCAGCCAGGCCTCTGAGGAGGGGACCAGGGTGTGGGGGCCTTGCAACCCTATTTTATTAATGGAGGCTGGGCAGGAGTTCTTGCTGCCTGGGCTGGGGTCTCTGTCCTGTGGGGCTGCATCTGGGGAGGCAGTAGGGCAGACAGTCCAGGGCAGGGGCTGCAGAGGAGCTGGGGGTGGGCAAAATTATCACAGGGCCTCTTCAGCCATGGAGGTGTTCAGGTCTTGGCTGCAAGTCCTCAGGGTCCCACTCTGGGCCTGGCTGTTTCCGTGTTCATGAAGGGTGGGGAAGAGGACTACAAAGAGGCAGGCAAGTGGCTATCAAGGTTTAGGGCTTGGAGCAGTTCCCAGGGGCTCTGCAGGGACCAAGGTGGCAGGTGGTCCGCACGTGGCCAGTTGGTCACACACCCAGGCATCCAGCCTGCTCTGGCAGGCAGCATCATTCCACTGGCCTGAGCCCCTCATCATAACACAGTTCTCACCCTGGTCCTGGTTGTTGGGTTCTCCAGGGTACCAGTTGCTGCAGGGAGAAGCTTCAGGTTAGAGGCTGGGGTGGGGGCACTGGGGAGCTCCATTCTGGCAACCTGGATACATCCCTGTCAGAGACCAGGCCCTCCTTCCTCAGCACAGCTCTCCCTTTCTGGGTCTGAGCCTGAGGACTCTCTTCCCCGCTTTTTACCACTTCCCCTGCACACCAGACTTGCCTTCCCAACCTGTGCTTGCAGTGTCCTTCCTGACCCCTGGCTCTAGTCCCTCCTTGTCCTCCCCCATCCCTCAGGCCTCAGTCTTTCATCTGTTCCCTAGAAGTCGCCTCCCTGAGCCCTGGCCCCTCCTGTGGGAGCTGTCTGCTCTGTGACACTGCTGCCTCCTCACCTGTAGCCCACAGGGTTCCCGTCCATCCAGGTAAACTGCCCCTCCCTGTCCAGGTCCTGGAGGCCAATCCAGGAGCCCTTCCAGTCAGCATGTTTGATCAGGAAGTCCTGGGGGCAGGACAGAGCTGAAGGACCAGGGAGATGTACCAGGCTTCCTTCCACACACTGTGGGAGGTTGTGGGGGGATGTGGGGACCCCCTCCCCCTGCAGTGCGCTGCTCTCAGCCTTGGCAGAGCCCACCCACCTGCTCCTCTGGGCTATGGATGCTGACAAGGCGTCCTCCCATGGCCTGGCAGGTGTACTGTGCATGGAGCCACTTCTTGGCACCCTCCCCAAAGTAGTAGCACTTCTGCTGGAAGTAGACCCACATCTTGGGGCACATCTTGCACATGGTGCCTGGGGCAGAGGAGGGGCTCAGGGGGGCAGTGGGCACCGGGGTAGGTGCCATGGGCACAACAGGAAGGTGGGGGGCAGCGTCTCTCCTGCGGTCCTGGATGAAAACTGACCTACCCTGGGGCTGCCCGATAGACAGTCTTGTAGGCTGCCTTTTCATTGGAGCTGACACTGACCAGCTCCATGGCAGGAGGGGCTCAGCCACTGGCACCATCATGGCAAGTGCTTCTATGGGATAGCAGAATGACAGCCACCAGCAGCATTGCTGCCAACACCACGTGGTTAGCAGCACCTCAACTACTACTGACATCTCCACAGACACCTCGTGACCAATACCATCACCATAAACTAGGGGTGTCCAACCTTCTTTCTTTTCTGCAGTGCATTGGAAGAAGAGCTGTCCTAGGTCACACAGTAAATACACAAACATTAATGAAAGCTGATGAGCAAATGAAAGGTCTGTGCATAATTTTCATGATATCCAACCTCACAGGTAAACAATAAGTCCTCACAAAATCAGCACATGGTCCACAGGCGGCAGTCAGACATGCCTGCCATAAATACATCCATGACCAGCAGCCCTTCAGCTGACAGCAACAGGACCTCAGACACACCTGCGTCCAATCATCCAGTGTGGTGGAGCCACCATCGCTCCACAAACACGGCGGTGGTTGGAAACACCTTAACCACAATTATGATCACCTTAAGTCCAGCCCTGGCTAGGGGCACTTGCCAACGCCATGACCACCTTCCCAGTTCCATAGCCAACACCACCATCACACCACTTCAGCCACCTCATCCCCACAGACACCACCAGGGCCGGCACCACCTCATTGCCAACGTGACCTCTTCATTATCAGTTCCAGTCAGCAGCTTCTCAACCACAAACATCTTTGGAGTTGGTGACGCCTGGACCACCAACACCATTTCCCCACACACCTCCAAGGTCAACAGCATCATCACCAGCATCACTGTGCAGACAGCTGGTACTGCCAGTTACAGGTCTCCACCACCCATCCCACTGCCAGTGCTGTCTCTCCCTACACCAGCTGTGTCCTCATCAGTGTCAAGAGCAGTAGGTGGGACCGTGCTGTGATCAAGTGCAGCGGCACTACTTTCCCCCAGCACTGTCTTCACCAGCTGCCATGGCTACCATCACTGACAGCACCCCCAAAACCAGACTTCCTGACCACTTTCTGGGAAATTGGGCCGCTTTTCCTCCGGTTTGAGGCACTGGTCAGGAGAGCAAATTGAGAGGTAAAATGGGACTGCAGGGTTTGGTCCCCAAGCTCTTGATGTGGGGCCAGCTTGGTCTCCTTCTGCCTACCCCAAGGACATAGGCATTATTGCCATCACCACCCCAGGTGGGGTGTTAAACCCACTGTCACTGGATTGACTCTTGCTTTAAAATAGGATTTCATATAGTGCTGTGTGGGGAGGTTTCCATAGCTTCGCTCAGATTTTTCTAAGGGGGATGGGGGCCACAATAGCTTGAGTTGGATGAGTTTCTTGCTTATGAAATGGTAACCAGAACTTGGTCCTCTGGAGGTGTGGCATAAAAACAGGAAGGGGACGTGTCTGGGCCTATGAAGCAAACTTTGGGGACACAGTCTCGGCCTCTTACTACATGGGCATCTAATGTAAACACAGCCTCAGAGCCAGGCACTCAGATGCCAGGCCTTGGGGCTAGAGTTGTGCTGGAGGGCACCCCAAGGACTGGGTAGGAACTGGGAGGTGACCTATCAGAAGTGAGCATGATGCAGAATCCCCTATCCCCTGCGTCTTTCTGAGAGATCACAGTGGGATTTCTTTCTGGGATTCTCACATCCAAGGAGACAAGACTCCTTCCCAACAAGCAAAGATCCTTCTCTCACACGATTGGGGCAGCTGGGGCTTCCAGAAGTCAGGAGACCATAGTTCAAAGGCAACGTTTGGGACCAGGCAGCAGGGCTGTAAAACCCTGGTTCCCACTCCACATTAAATAGTATTGATAATATAGTGATTGAATGAATGTCTCCTTTCTCTACAGCCTGCTGGCCTCATGGAGCCAATACCACCCATCATTACCACCCCCGGGGAAGACGCCACCATCCTCTTTGTCCCACTGCTTCAGACATTAGCCCTATCTGGCCCCTGATCTGGGAAGACAATCTTTCATGGGGGCTTTGACCAATGGAATCCTACTGATGACCTCCCACTAAGCTGTGCCAGGCAGAGAGGACAGTCTGGCAAGAGAAGCTAGCTGTGGGCAACACCGGACTGCTTTGACCTGGAGCTGAAGAACCATGAGGGAGCCCCCCTCCCCATAGGTGGAAGAGTGCAGCTGGAGCCAGAAGGGGCTTACTGGGCCACATGTGTTCTGTCCCCTAACTCAGTTCCATCTCGGCATCACACACCCCTGTTCTGCACACCGAACACACCTCTCGCACGTGTCCCTTTGTGTCTCCAGTGACACTTGGGCCACACACATGCACTGACATGCTGCCACTCGCATACACACGCTGTCACTCACACTTGCTCACACAGCACAGGCCCAGGAGCGGCCATGCATCATCTGTGCACAGACTTATGTGCTCACCCTGGGACAACTTCAGCTCCATCCGCAGTCTTGCCACCTCCTCCTTGAGTCTTTCCAGCATGTCTGAGGCTTCTCGTCTCTGGTTTAAACCTTAGGGGAAAGGTGGGGGTGGGGCATCAAGGCTCAGAGCCTGACCAGCAGGTCCCCTTTTTGCCCCTTCCCCATACACCACACCTGATCTCCCCTTAAGGCTCACCTTGGGATTTGAGATTGTTCAGATCTGCTAGGAGTCCATCCAGGTTCCAGGACAGCTCAGAGTCTGACAGGCATTGGTGGGCAGGGCTGGTCTCAGTGGTGATGGTTATGGACTGGGACACTCCCTCCCAGCTAATCTGACCCCACACCCCCTACCCCAGCCTCTCACCCTGAGATTTCATTCTCTTCTGTTCAGCTTGAAGTTCCTCCATGTTCTGCAATATCTGGGCAGCTGTTTGCAGAGGAGGGTCTTATTAGTAAGCAAGTCCTTGGAGCCTCTGCCATCTCCCCCTACCCTGTTTGCCTGGGTTCTTAGGGTCACTTGTTCATTTTGCAGTTCACAGGTGTCAGAGGTCACAGGATTAACATTCTGTGTCCTTGAGGTTAGCCAAGTCCTTCTCCCACTTCCTGCTCCAGAGGCCAACTAGAGGTCACTCACCCTGGGATTTCTGGTCCATCTTGTTATGCTGGTGTCTTTGCAAGTCCTTGGAAATTTGAGAGACTGAAGGAGAGAGAGAGAGAGAGAGAGAGAGAAAATGTGTCCTCAGTTCCTTCCTTCCTTCCTTCCTTCCTTCCTTCCTTCCTTCCTTCCTTCCTTCCTTCTCTCTCTCTCTCCTCTCTAGTTGGGGAGAATGTACTAGGAAGGTACAAACAAGAATGGAATGAGGCTCGGCGCCTGTGGCTCAATCGGTTAAGGCGCCAGCCACGTACACCTAAGGTGGCGGGTTCGAATTCCCAGCCCGGGCCCGCCAAACAACAATGATGGCTGCAACCAAAAAATGGCCAGGCGTTGTGGCGGGCGCCTGTGGTCCCAGCTACTTGGGAGGCGGAGGCAGGAGACTCGCTTGAGCCCAGGAGTTGGAGGTTGCTATGA
>CAUYQV010056245.1:0-20664 GCA_963574575.1 Galagoides demidoff | reverse complement strand
ATAATTGAAATCTCATCATATTGAGTATTACCCTTAACAAATATAAAGTGACCATCCTTATCCTTGCTTACTTTTGTTGGTTTAAAGCCTATTGTATCTGCAAATAAAATTGCAACACCTGCTTTTTTCTGCTTTCCATTTGCCTGGAATATAGATGACCATCCCTTCACCCTGAGTCTGTATTTATCTTTTAAGGTAAGATGAGATTCTTGTATGTAGCAGATATCTGGCCTGAGTTTTTGTATCCAGTCAGCCTACCTGTGCCTCTTTAGAGGACAATTTAAGCCATTCACATTCATTGAGAATATTGATAAGCCTGGTAAAATTTTGGGTATCAAGTTTTTCAATAGTCCAGTGGTCATTTTTAATCCTTTTGCCACTATGGAAATCAGAATTTGATAAAATGTTTCTGAATGAGTTTACTTTTGTGGTGGGGGATTACACTGGTCATTATGGAGGATAGGTCTGAGAATATCCTGGAGAGCTGGTTTAGTTATGGCAAATTTGTTCAACATGTGAATGTCATTAAAGCATTTCATTTCTCCATCATAGATAAACCTCAGTTTAGGTGGATACAGGATCCTGGGTTGAGAGTTGTTTTGTTTTAGGAGATTAAAAGTCGATGACCACTCTCTTGTAGCCTGAAAATTTTCAGCAGATAAATCTGCAGTCATTCTAATATTCTTCCCCTTGTAGGTTATGGCTTTCTCACATCTGGCTGCTTTTAGAATTTTTCTTTCATATTAAAATTAGTGAAGTTAATTATGATGTGCCTGGGGGATGTCTTATTCGGGTTGCGTCGTGCTGGAGTTCTGAAACTGTCTAATATCTGAATTTCAGAATCTCTTGGCATATCTGGAAACTTCTCTTTTATAATTTCATGAAGAAGAGCCTCTCTGTTTTGTGAAGCAAGTTCATTGCCTTCAGGGATTCCTATAAGACCAATATTAGTTTTCTTCAAATTATCCCAGAGCTCTCTGAAAGAATGATCCGTTTTTGCTTGCCATTTCTCTTCCTCTTTGAGTGCTTGGGCATGTTCAGAAGCTTTGTCTTCAATGTCAGAGATCCTTTCTTCTGCCTGCTCCATTCTTTTAGCAAGGGATTCTACTGTATTTTTCAGATCTTTGAGGGCTGCAAACTCTTGTCTCAATGTGTCCAAATCTTTGGTCATTTTATCTTTGAAATCATTGAATTTTTGAGACATCTTTTGAACAATTCCTTGAAATTCTGATTCCCTCCTTTCCTCCATTCTGTTGATCTTATTTGCTATTCAGACTGTGAATTAGATTTCTGACATTTCAGCCATCTGTTTATGGATGGGATCTTTAGTTGCATCTGCCATATCTTTCCTTGGCAGAGTTGATCTACTCTGTTATTTATGTTACTGGAGTTTTTCTGCTGATTCCACCCCATGCTTAATTTACACTGTTTGGGTAGATGAGTAGATAAGGAAAAGTTGGGTTGGGGGCTCTAGGAGTAGTGATTAACTAGCCTTTTGCCCAAAGGCTCGGACTGGTGTCTGTACCCTTTCTCCTAGAGCTTTGCCAAGGACCCGTACAGTGCTATGGCCTGAGAAACTGGGGTCTCCTTGGTTTGGTGGGGCTAAGTCTCTCTGTCTTGTTTTCAGCTGGTCTCTGTTCTACCCTAGTAAATCAGTTACTCTGGGTTGAAGTCTCAGCTGTGGAGAAATACCAGCAATTAGGTAACCCTCCTCCCTACAGGCAACAATTGGAAAAGGAAACTCACACCTTTCTACAAATCACACACCCAGAGTACCACTTTGGATAGTCCCTGGGTGATTGGTCCAGTTTAAGAGGTTCAAATCAATGGACCCAGTCAGCACTGGTCTCAGGTGGGGGAGTTCAAAATGTCTCTGACAACTAGATAGCAGGGGTCTGCTGGCAAGTCAGGTATAACTGGCTCTGGTGCTCCATGAGGTCAGAAGCCCCCCCCCCCAGCAAATAAATTAGTCTGGGAAAGTTGATGCCTCCTTCCCCACCTTGCACCTCTGTCACACCCAGTCACTGGTAACCCCACAGGGCTGTGACCCAGTTCCCCCCCAATGAGGAGATGCCCCAGGGGTTTATACCTACCTGAGTCAGAAGAAGATCTATGTCTCCTCAGCCAGGTCAATGTCCTCGGCCACTGTCTGGCAGGGGGAGGTGAGGCCTGACAACTGCTATCAGATGCTGCTTGAAGTGACAGAAACTACGACTCAGTTCTGGGCAGTGGCAGCCAATCAAAGCTCACCCTGAGCTGTCAGTTACAGTCTCTGCCTGCCTGTCTTTATCGCAGCTATGATCCCCTGAGGTCTGGGTGCATTTTAGGCTCAGTAAAGCAGTCCTCTAGGTCAGCCCTTCCCTGGGAGTGTGCCAGCTCTGTCCATGCGTATTCTAGTCCCCATGCTCCTTTTATTCATGTCTCAGATTCGTCCTCCAGTGGCTGCCACTGGAGAAGGTGCCTGGCTTCCTTTGGTTGCCCAGAGAGACAGGGCATGTCTATCTGGGATAGCCCCAGGGGCGTGAGCCTCATTGTTTCTGCCACTGCTGCTTTTCTGCACCTGGGGGTACTACCATGACTCCTGTATGGTTCTCTCTCAGCTGACCATCCTCTCCTTACTCCTGTGCCACAGAATCAGCACAGCCGAGCAAGGGCCCTTCCCCCATCCACACCTCTCGAGAAAATGCCCATAATCTGGACTCCATGGGGGACAGGGTTCCAGACCTCGGGATCAGAGTGGAGGGGAGTGCTAGGAGTTCAGATTTCCAGGTAGATGATATATAAAGTTTTATAAAGTTTTATGCCTGGCAGGAGAGTACCATGGCACCCTAGTATGGGTAGGAGGTCTAGTTTTTAGAGGGTCTCTCCCGTGGGATGGAATGGGAGGACATTTGAACTTTGCTCGCTTGTTTGTATGAAGCTTACTGCAAGCCCTTCTAATGGGGTGATGGATCCATTGGTGATGGATTCAGTACTTTTGTTTGTATCTTTTGGGTCATAGCTCACCTCAGCAGGGTTGATGTGCATTTTTGAACCTTCTCTCTCGGCTCTACTCCAAACCATCAGCTTACTTGCTAAACTTCTGTCTTTTAACTCTCCTTCTGGACAGAAGCCTCTGTGGAATGCTGGCTGTAGTCCGCCATCTTACCTCCACCATCCCCTGCCCATGAATAGCATATTTAAATAGGAAAAATTAACAGATCTTCTTCAAGTATTCAATTTTATGTGACTCTGAATTTTATTTATATATTTATCTTAAAGTCTAAAAGTATATAAAAGATAAAAACTGATAAATATTGCAAGGTTGAACAATTACAATATTATTGCCAGGTTCAAGGAAAATATACCTGACCTAGTGATTTTAAAGTCACTGTTAGGGCTGGGTCTGGTGGCTCATGCTTGTAATCCCAGCACTCTGGGAGCCCAAGGCTGGTGGCTTGAACTCATGAGTTTGAGACCAGCCTCAGCAAAAGTGAAAAATTAAAACTAGCCCAGTGTTGTCGTGGGCACCTATAGTCCCAGGTACTTGGGAGGCAGAGGCAAGAGGATTGCTTGAGCCCAAGAGTTTGAGGTTACTGTGAGCTATGATGCCACGGCACTCTACTGAGGGTGACAAAGTGAGAGTCTGTCTCAAAAAATCCCCCCAAAACAAAGAAATAAAGTCATTATCAGAGGGTATCCCAAAATCGCAAAACCACAATAAGATCTCACAATCTAAATTTGAGACATATAAACTGGCCTGTAATTTTTTTTTTTTTTGCAGTTTACCAATTTTCAGTAAAATTCATATAACTTAAAATTGACCATCTCACAAAGTATACAATTCAGTGGTTTTTAGTATATTCAATGTTATGAAACCATTATTGCTACCTAATTATAGGACATTTTCTTCACTCCCCAAAAGTAACTATTCCCTTATCTTGCTGTACCCTGTAAACTGCTAATCTCCTTTATGTCTTTATGGATTTGTCTATTCTGGACATTTCATACAAATGGAGTCAAACTATATGTACTCTTTTCTGTCTGGCTTCTAATTAGCAGGTTATCAAGATTTATCCATGTTGCAGCATATATCACTATTTCACTCCTTTTTATGAATGAATAAAATTTTAACCTATGAATATATCACATTTTGTTTATTCATTCATTAGTTAATGGATGTTTGGGTTGTTTCTACTTTTTGGCTATTATAAATGCTGTTATGAACATTCATACAAAAAATTCGTCAAAAAACAAACAAACAAACAAACAAACACTTATGATGGGTAGTGCCTGTGGCTCAAGGAGTAGGGCGCTGACGTCATATACTGGGGGTGGTGGGTTCAAGCCCAGCCCTGGCCAAAACTGCAAAAAACAAAAAAGCAAATAAAAAATTCATAAAAGACATCAGTTTTCAATTCTCTTGTTTATATGCCTAGGCACAGAAATGCTAGGTCACATGGTAATTCTATTTAGCTTTTAAAGGAACTGTTAAATTGCTATCCACATTAACTGCACAACTTTACATTCCCACCAGCAGCGTCTCAGGGTTCTAGTTTCTCCCTATCATACTAACTTGTTATTGTCCTTTTAAAAATATTAATATCACAGCCATCCTACTACGTGTAAAGCAGTTTTTCACTGATTTTGATTTGCATTTCCCTAAAGACTAATGATATTGGTCATCATTTCATACGCTTATTAGCCATTTGTATAGTTTCATAGGAGAAATACCTGTTCAAATCCCTTTGCAGATGTTTAAAGTTCAGTTGTTGGGTGGCACCTGTGGCTCAAAGGAGTGGGCACTGGCCCCGTATGCTGGAGGTGGTGGGTTCAAACCCAGCCCCAGCCAAAAAATACCAAAAAAAAAAAAATCACTAAAGTTCAGTTGTCTTTTTATTGTTGAGTATTTTGGATATACAGCTGACATTTGAACAATACAGGGTTGAACTGCTCAAGTGCACTTATGTGATTTTTTAAAAATCCAACTCAGATAAAAAATATACTACAGTATTTGAGGGATGTAGAACTTGAGTACAGTGTATCAACTTCTGGTGTACGTTTTGGTTCTGCAGGACCAACTGTGAAACTTGAGTATGCACGTATTTTAGCATATGCAGGATGGTCCTGGCGCCTATGCACCATGCTTACGAAGGATCTACTTTGTATGTGTGTGTGTGTGTCTGTATGCATTCTAGCTACTAGACCTTTGTCAGATATGTGATTTGCAAGTATCTTTTTCCATTGTGTGGGTTGCCTTTTCAACTTCTTCAATGTTTCCTTTAAGGCACAAATTTTAAAATTTTGATAAAATCCAATATATTTTTTCTTTAGATGCTGGTGCTCTTAGTATCATATTTAAGGAATTGTTATCTAATATGAGGCCACAAGACTTACACCTCATTTCCTTCTGAGAGTTTTGTTTTAGCTTTTAATGTTTTTCAGCCATTTTGAGTTCATTTTTGTACATAGTATGAGATGGGGTGGATTCCAGTTGTGCCAACCCCATTTGCTAAAAAGATTATTTTTCCTCATCAAATTCTTGGTAGCTTTCTAAAAATTTACTTGAGCATAGATGAATGGGTTTATTTCTGAACTCTAAATTCCATTCCATTGAACATGCCAGTACTATACTGTTTTGATTTCTGCAGCAATTGTATTAAGTTTTGAAATTGGGAAGTTTCAAGATTGTATTAGTTACTTACAGTCCCTTACATGTCCATGTGCATTTTAGCATCAGCTTGCCCATTTCTCAAACAAACAAAAATAAGCATATGGAATTTTTTTTTTTTTTTTGAGACAGACTCTCACTCTGTTGCCCTCGGTAGAGTGCTAAGGTGTCACAGCTCTGAGCAACCTCAAACTCTTGGGCTTAAGCAATTCTCTTGCCTCAGCCTCCTGAGTAACTGGGACTACATACACACGCCCACCACAATGCCTGGCTATTTTTTGTTATAGTTGTCACTGTTGTTTTTAGCTGGCCTGGGCTGGGTTCAAACCCGCCAGCCTCAGTGTATGTGGCCATTGCCATAACCACTGTGCTACAGGTGCCAAGCCAACATATGGAATTTTGATATGGATTGCATTAAATCTGTAAATCAATTTGGGGGTTATTGCTGTCTTAACAATAATAAGTCTTTCAATCCATGAAGATGGAGTATCTTTTATTTTTATTTAGGTCATCTTTAATTTCTTTCAATAGTGTTTTGTAGTTTTCAGTGGATAAGTATTTCGCTCCCTTGATTAAATTTATTTCTAAGTACCGTATTTTTTAGGTGCTACTGTAAATGAAATTTTTTAATGTTCAGATTATTCATTGCTAGTATATACAAATACAAGAGATAACTGGACCCTGAAATGTTGCTAAACTTGTTTATTAGTTCTAATAATTTTAAGGATGTTTTTTAATTATTTAGGATTTTCTCAATATAATCATGTCATCTGAAAATTGACATAGTGTAATAACTTCTGGTACAATCTGACTGGCTTTTCGTTTTCTTCTCTAATTGCTCCCACTAGAATTTCTAGTACAATGTGGATAGAAGTGTTGAGAATGGACATCCTTCTCTTGTTCATGATCTTGGAAGGAAAACTTTCAGTTTTTCATTATTAAATATGTTAGCTGTGTTTTTTTCTTCATAGATTCTTCATCAGTTTAAGGAAGTTCCCTTTTATTAGTAGTTTGTTGAGTTTTTTTAATTATTTGTTGAATTTTATCAAATTCCATTTTCATAGTCATTGAGGCAATTATGTTTTTTACTTTTATTAATATCATATAGTATATTGATTGCCTTACATTTATTAAATTGATCTTGCATTGGTGGGATAAATACACTTGGTTATACCATATTATTCTTTAATATGCTGTTGAATTCTGTTTGTAGTTTATTGGTTGCTTTTTTTTTTTTTTGAGACAGAGTCTCAAGCTGTCACCCTGGGTAGAGTGCCGTGGCATCACAGGTTACAGCAACCTCAAACTCTTGGGCTTACGTGATTCTCTTGCCTCAGCCTCTCAAGTAGCTGGAATTACAGGCGCCAGCCACAATGCCCGGCTATTTTTTTGTTGTAGTTGTCATTGTTATTTGGCAGGCCTGGGCTGGGTTCAAACCTGTGGGCGCCCCACATCCCCGCCCTGTTGTATGTGGCTGGCACCCTAGCTGCTGAGCCTGTGTGCTAGTATTTTGTTGAGGATTTTGCACTGATGTTATAAGGGATAACAATCCCTTAGTAGTAAAATTGGAATCTTTTTTCTGGCTTTGCTTTACCAATAACAAACACTAGTCTCAAAAATTAAGTTCAGGTATATTCTCTTCCCTCTTATTTTTCAGAAGAATTTGATAAGAGTTAGTGTTAATTCTTCTTTGAATGTCTTGGAGAACTGACCTGTGAACCCATCTGGTCCTGGGTTTCATTTTTTAATTTTTGAAGTTTTTAGATTACTGACTCAATGATGTTGCCATAAGTCTACTCAGATTTTCTATTTCTTCTTGATTTGTTTATTCCATGTAGATTGTCTATTTGTTGGCATACATAAAACTGTTATCCTTTTTATTTCTGTAAGTTGAGTAGTAATGTTCCTTTTTTCATACCTGATTTTGAGTCTTCTCTCTTGTCAGCTAAAGATTAGGTGTTTTTACTTTTTAGTCTTTTTTAAGAACAATTAGTTAAGTTTTTCTATTATTTTTATATTCTCTGTTTTCTTTAACTCTGCTATAATTTGTATTTTTCCTTCTTTCCTACATTGGGTTTTGCTTTTTTTTTTTTTTAGTTTCTTAAGGTATAAGGTAGGTTATTATTTCTGCCTCTTTAAGGCTATAAATTTCTAAGCACTGTTTTTACTGCATAAGATTTGGTATGTTGATTCATACCAAAGTTTCATTCATTTCAAAGTATTTTCTAAATTCCTTTGTAATTTCTTCTTTGACCCATTGGTTATTGAAGAGTATGCTGTTTATGTCCACATAATTTGTGCATTAATGCAAGATGTCATTTTTGCATTAATTTCTAATTTCATGTCATTGTGATTGGAAAATATTTTGTATGATTTCAGCTTTTAAGAATGTATTGAGACTTGTGGTCTAAAATATGGTCCATCTTTGATAGGATTGTGTATTCTGCTGCTGTTGGGGGGAACGTTCCCTAGAAGCCTGTTAGAGCTAGCTGGTTTATAATGTTGTCCAAGTATTCTATTTATTTCCTATTCTTTAATTATTTGCTTGATTTATTGTTTACTATCTTTTTAGGTCAGGCCTAGCAATTCCATTTAGCATTCATTTTGCACAACTCTGGTAACAATGAACTCTTAGCTTTTGTTCATCTGAGAATGTTGTAATTTACCCTATATTTTCACAGTTTTGCTGGATATAGAATTATATGCTTTTTCTTTTTTTTAATTTAGCACTTTGAATATGGTATCCAATGCCTTTTGGCTTCTGTGGTTTCTGATGAGAAATCAGATGTTAATCTTGTCGGGGATTGCTTGCACATAAAGACTTACCTCTTTTTTGCTATTTTAAAGATCCCCCCTCTCAGTCTGTGGCTTTGACAGTTTGATTGGGATGTCTCAGTTGGGATTTTTTGTGAATTTCTTGATTTTTGTTAATCCAGTTTCCTGACAATCTCTCTTCAAATATTATTTCAGCCCCTTTCTTTTTTCTCCTTCTGATTTTGTTGTTCTTGTTGGTATCCCATAGGTCTCTGAGGTTTTGTTTATTTTCTTTCATTTTTTTTCTTTCTCTCAGACTGAATTCTCTCAATTGACCTATATTCAAGTTTTCTGATTGTTCTGTCTGCTCAAAATTGCTTTCAGCTCCTATAGTAAATTTTTTTTATTTCAGGTGTTGTAATTCTCATGTTTAAAATAATTTTAAAAAATCTAACTTTAATGACTTTTAAAAATTATAAATTTATTTCATAAAACATTTATAATTTTTACTTTTTTTTTCCCCTCAGTTTTTGGGCAGGGCAGGGTTTGAACACGCCACCTCTGTCTGGTAAATGGGGCTGGCAACCTACTCCTTTGAGCCACAAGTACTGCCTGATAATTTTTATTCTTTAATGATATTCTGTATTTGGTGAAATAATCTTCTCATACTTTGCTTTTTTTCCCATACTTGGTTTACTTAAATCTTTGAATATATTTAAAATAGCTAAAGTCTCTAATAAGTTCAATAGTGACTTCTTTCTCCATGTTTCAGCCACACTTTAAGTGCCTTGCCTTTTTTTTTTTTTTTGAAAAGTGGACATTTTAAATATTATGTGTCAAATTTGGAAATCTGAATCAACTCATTTCCATTTTTGTCACCTTTTATAGTTGTGATTATGTGTTTTAGTGACTTTTATGAATTCATTCTGTAAAATCTGTGTTCTTCCTCATGTATGGCCACTTAATCATCTGTTTCCTCAGCTTAATTGTCAGTTAAAGATTGGACAGAGATTGCCTTAAAAGCCTAGAACCAAGAAATTCCTCAGTTACTGCTGAAGAGCTGTGTGTGCACATTGGGCATGTCTTGCATTACTCTGCTAGGTAGCTTCTAACTTCTCTTTTGCCTTCATTTTCTGTTTGCACAGAGCTTCAAGGTCAGACAGAAGTCAGAGTTTGGTGTTTCTCTGGCCATTTCTGAATAAACACACAGTCCTGACATAGACATATTCTAGATATGTCAGATTTTCAAAGTCCTATAAATATCTCATTCCCAGTCTTTCTTCTAAAGCTTCCTAGTTAGTTTTTTGTTTGCACTTATTGTTACCTATTGCTCCAGGTAACAATCTCTTACCACCTCTTTTCCCCCAACACCAGGAATTGGGATGTTGTTTTCAAGGCTACTCTGAGTTAAGAAGCAATATAAGGAACTAGTGTAAGTTAAAATACCACAATGCTTGCCATTCTTAAAAAAACTGGGCTTTTGGCTGCACACCAAGAGTTCAATGGTTATGCTCCAGGGCTGGTGGGTTCAATCCTGGATCTGGCCTGGTAAACAAAAAAATATAGCACAGCGTTGTGGCAGGTGCCTGTAGTCCCAGCTACTAGGGAAGCTAAGGCAAGAGAATTGCTTGAGCTCAAGAGTTTGAGGTTTCTGTGAGCCACAGCACTCTAACGGGGATAACAAAGTGAGATAAGACTCTGTCTCAATCAAAAAAAAATTTTGGCCTTTAATTTTATTTTTTTAATAACCCAGGTCACTGCAAGCTTTCAATTAGTTTCTAGAGTTCTGAAAAAGTTGATTTTAAACATTTTTTGAAGGCCAGTTGTATTGTTTTTATGGAGGGGTAGAATTTTGGAATTCTTTAATTTCCCATGTCAGCATGCTATTATATAATCTTACATTTTAACCAAATAGCTACTTAATGAAACATAGATATTGATAATCTCAATGGAAAATGTACAGTTTTGGTTTGAAATTTGTTTTCTAGGCTCTTAACCCCTTTGACATCAAGTTGATGATTATAAAGCATGATATTAGTTCATTTTTCCTCTTGCTAACACTCACATTCACTCTACCAATTGAATTATCTTTATTTATAATGCATGTGACTTTCTATAAAAGACAAGGAATTCCTCAATGACAAACACATAGTTAGGTGATGCTTTTAAACTCTGGTATTTATTACAGAGTCTGGCCTATAGTAGGCATTTAAGAAATGTGATAAGAGTGATAAATAGCTAGTATCTATTGAGTTCTAACATTCGCCCAGGTCCTATGTTAAAAAAATTTTTTTAACTGTTTACTAGCAAAATATACAGATAAGACTTCATGTAACACACATTTAAAGAACAGTTATTTTTGATTGCTTCAGGTTCATTAAATATACAAAGAATTAGGTTACACAGTATGCATTTCTTAGGTAAAGTCCTTCTTATAATTTTGTTCTGACCCCAAGAGGTTTTCCATATACTGTACCCTGCCATCCCCTCTCACCTCCACTTTCCCTGTTCACTCTTCCCTCACTCCCCACCTTGAATTGATTTTTTTTTCTTATGGGATATGTATTAGATCATCTACTGGCTTCATATTAGAATTGAGTACACTGGATTCTTGCTTTTCCATTCTTGTGATAGAAAAATGTTAATGTACATGGCTATGATTTAATAATAATAAAAAAAAGTTCCAAATCCATCCAGGTAAACACAAAAGATGTAAGGTCTCCTTCATCTTTTTTAATGGCTGAAGAGTCTTCCATGGTATACGTATACCACAGTTTGCTAATCCATTCCTGGGTTGGTTGGGCATTTAGGTTGTTTCCCTATTTTGGCGATTGTAAATTGAGTTGCAATAAGAAATCTAGTACAAATGTCCTTATGATAAAATAATTTTTTTTCTTCTGGGTAATATTTTTTTCTTCTAATAATGGGATTGCAGGATCAAATGGAAGGTCTAATTTGAATTTTTTGAAGATTCTTCATACTTTCCTCAAAAAAGGTTACATTAGTTTGCATTCCTACCAATAAGGTAAAAGTGTTCCCTTCCCTCCACATCCATGTCAGAATCTGGTGTTTTGGGAAGATATGAAGTGGGATCTCACCTAATATACACATTGTGAGGGTACAATATGCCCCCTGGGTGAGGAGCTGTTTTACAACTGAAACTTTACCCTGGATATAAGAACAATGTAAACTAAAAATTTGTACCCTCATGTTAATTTGAAATTAATGAAAAATCAAAAAATAAAATAATTTAAATAAAAAAATAAATTTTCATATTCTATCTTTAAAAAATACAATAACATCTCCAGGAATAAAATAAATGTTGATAAATCAGTAGCCTTTGTATCTGTCAATAACAGCCAAGTTGAGAAGCAAATCAAAGACACAATTCTCTTTACATTAGCTTCAAAGAAAATTAAATACATAGGAATATACCTAACAAAAGAGTTGAAGGATCTCTAGAAAGAAAATTATAAAACCTTCTGAAAAGAAACAGCAGAAGATGTTAACAAATATGAAAGAACATATCCTGCTCCTGGCTGAGAAGAATCAACATTGTTAATCAACATTATCCAAAGCAATCTACAGAGTCAATGAATGCAATTCCCATTAAAATTTCAACATCACACTTTGAAGAACTGGAAAAAATAGTTCTTCATTTTGTATGAAACAAGAAAAAACCAGGTATAGTGAAGGCAATTCTTAGTTATAAAAACAAAGCCAGAGGCATCACTTTACCAGACATCAGGTTATATTCCAAGTCCACGGTGATCAAAACAAGATGGTATTGGCACAAAAATAGAGATAGAGACATATGGAACAAAATAAAAAACCAAGAGATGAAACCAGTCTCTTATTGCCATCTAATCTTTGATAAACCCAACAAGAATATAAGAATCCCTATTCAAAGAATGGTGCTAGGAGAACTGGATAACCCCACGTAAAAGACTGAAACTGGACCCACACCTTTCACACTTAAAAAATTGACCGAAGATGGATAAAAGATTTAAATCTAAGACATGAAATGATAAAAATCTTAGAAGAAAGTATGGGAAAAACTCTTGATGCTATTAGACTGGGAAAGCATTTCATAACAAAGACGTCAGAGGCAATTGCAACAACAAAAATAAACAAATGGAACATAATTAAACGCTTCTGCAAAGCTAAGTACACAACAATTAAAGCAAATAGACCACCGTAAGAATGGTGGAAAAGATATTTGCATGGTATTAATCTGAGAAGGGGTGATAACTAGATTCTACAGAAAACTCAAATTAATCAACAACAACAAAATAAAAATAGCAAACAATCCTATATACTACTGGACAAGAGACATGAACAGAACCTTCCCTAAAGAAGGCTATCAAACATTTGAAAAAATGCTCATTGTCCCTAATCAACAGAGAAATGCGAATCAAGACCACCCTGAGATATCACCTAACTGCAGTGAGAACAGCCCACATCACAAAATCTCAAAGCTGTTGGTGTGAATGTGGAGAGAAAGGAACATTTTTACACGGTTGGTGGTAATGTAAACTAAAATAGTTTCTTTGGAAAGTAGTATGGAGAATCCTCAAAGAACTCAAATTAGACCTCCCATTTGATCCTGCAATCCCATAACTAGGCATGTGCCCAGAAGAAAGAAAATCATTTTGTCATGAGGACGTTTGCACTAAGTTTACTGCATCTCATTTTACAATTGCCAAGATGTGGAAACAACCTAAATGCCCACAAACCATAACTGGGTTAATAAACTGTGGTATACTTATAACATGGAATACTATTCAGTCATTTAAAAAGATGGAGACTCAGGCTGGGCACAGTGGCTCATGACTATAATCCCAGTACTGTGGGAGGCCAAGGCAGGTGGATTGCCTGAGCCGAGTAGTTTGAGACCAGCCTAAGCAAGAGCAAGACTCCGTCTCTAAAAATAGCCAGGCATTAAGGTGGGTGCCTGTAGTCCCAGCTACTCAGGAGGCTGAGGCAAAAAGACTGCTTGATTCCAGGAGTTTGAGGTTGCTGTGAGCTATGATGCCATAGCACTCTACCAAGGGGAACAAAGTGAGACTAAGAAAAAAAAAGAGACTTTACATCTTTTGTATTAACATGGATGGAACTGGAACACATTCTTCTTTGTAAAGTACCTCAAGAACAGAGAAGCAAGTATTCAATGTACTCAATACTAATATGAAGCAAGTAGATGATCTAATACATGCCCACAAAGAGAAAAACTCAAATCAATTCAAGGTCGGGGAGGGGAAGTGAGGGGAAGAGTGAGGGGGATGGCTGTGCTCCCACTTAATAGGCACAAGATTAGGGTGTGTGGCACACTTCTTCGGGGTGGGACACAATTATCAGAGGGACGTACCTAAAAAATATAAAAACATTGTAACCTATTTCTTATTAACATTTTCTAGCAATCTAACTGCTATAATATGTAGGTAGGCAGCCACAGAAACCAGAGAAAATGTGTCTAAATTTCCCAATACCATTTATAAATAGAAAAAAAATCTAATCTAAGAAATCCTCCAGGAAAGCATGAGAGGAAGTGTAACTCTAGTAGAGCTATACACACTGCAGCATTAAGACCCTAAATGTTTAATGTGTAATTTTCTGAGTTATAAACTATGGTATATAGCATCTTTTGAAAGCAAAGAAAAAAAAATCTAAAAAAATTACAAAAATTCACATAAGATATCGTCAATTGTCGAACAAAACAAAAGACAAATGACTGAAATCTTAGGTACTAAAGAAAGTTAAAAGGAAATTTCCTTTTTATCCCCTTGAATTAAGAGTTTTATTTTTATTTATTTTTTGAAATAGTGTCTCACTTACTCTGTCACCCAGGTGGGAATACAGTGACACAGTCACAGCTCACTCTAGGTTGCAACCTCCGACTCTTGGGCTTAAGCAATCTTAGTAGCCCAACCGCCAAGTAGCTAGAATCACAACCAGGTAATTAAAAAAAAATTGTTTTTAAAGAGACAGGGTTCTGACTATGTTGCTGAGGCAGGTGTTGAACTCCTGGCCTCCAGTGATACTTCTACCTTGGCTTCCCAAAGTGCTGGCATTGAGGTCTTTGAGAGCTGTGTAAATTTAAAGTGAAAGTCACACCTTGCCATAGTTAGAGCAAATGACAAGTAAGTGTTACTTGAACTCATGTCTTTTAACAAACCACCATTTTATGAAGTGTTTTTGCACACATCTGTCAGATCAGCAACAGGTGAGACCACACTTCTAAAGGAAAATGTATTTACCAGATTAAATAAGATTTATCACTGCATAATTCCACAGTATAAAGAAAACCTAAAGAGGAGAAATGTCTCATTAAGAACCTTCTGTCACTTCAATTTAATTTCAGTAAATAAAATTCATTTCAAATGATTTAACTTTATAAGAGAAATCTCTACCTCTATTTCTTCTATAATTTCTCCAATGCATTCATATGCCTCCTTTACTCTAATGATGAGCTCCGTTAGGGAAGAGACCCTCTTTGCTGTGTCTTTCGCTCCCTCTCTATATAGCTGTGGAGACCAAATACTGGAACTAAGTGGGTTTTGTGATTTAGACAAACTGTAACAAGTAGTAGCCACCATTAGAAGACAAACAGAACAGGCTGGGCGCCCACAGCTTAGTGGTTAGGGCACTGGCCATATGCTCTGTGGCTGGTGGGTTTGAACCCAGCCTGGGCCTGCTACACAAATAAGAAAAAAATAACTGGGTGTTGTGGCAGGCACCCGTAGTCCCAGCTACTAGAGAGGCTGAGGGAAGAGAATTGCTTGAGCCCAACAGTTGAGGTTGCTGTGAGCTGTGACACCACGACACTCTAGCCAGGGCTACCAAGTGAGCCTCTGTCTCAAAAACAAACAAACAAACAAAAGGAACAAGCCTTGAGAACTTCATGGAAAACAATAAGCACAATACAGAAATCCTGATAAGCTCTAAGCAATTCCAATTTGCTCACATTCTACTTCTTGGAAACCAGTCAGCACCAGCAAGTGAGCGGCAGATGCAGTCTCAGAGTGATGTGACTGGGAGAAAGAGGTGTATTTACTACTATGACAGCTGCTTGTGCCAGGACTTGAGCTTTTGATAGAAATCTTACACATTGATGAAAAAAAGTTCAAGAAAATTTGAGCTTCTCCCCCTACAAATAAGGATATCCATTCTTCCCATTCTGTATTACTATTGACCTTTCCCCCATGTTTGTCACCATCTCAGGCTTTCCAAAATCTTAACTGGAGATGTAACCTGAAGTAGGCCACACGTGTCACAGTGCTGAGTATGTAAAGCTATAGCACACAAGAAGATTTGGGCAAGTAAACTTTGTTACATGCACGGCAATTGGCAATCGGTTACTTCCAGGTACCTATGTCACAAATGTGTGCCACAATGAAGCAACTTATTGCTAATGCACAGATACAATTTACTGGTTATATTCAAAGCATACTCTCTTAGGAAAAATGAGCAAATACCTGGTTTTGTTTTAAATCTAAAGTAAAAGGCTGCTAAAATAAGAAATGAAAGCATCTACCTCAACTGGATTGTAGACGTCTTATTTCAGGGATATATCTTATTTGCCACTCTATCTTTCACCGAGTTTTACATAATGGATATTTAATTAATGAAAAATGTTGACTCTGATTACTTAATATTTAAGTAGCAGTTTTAACATAAAACTTAGAAATACAACTATAGCATATTTAATACATTATTTGGAAATACCAATGAATCAAAAAGCAAGTCATTTCCTAATAAGTTGTTAGATAATAAAAATGTTCCAACAGTACTATGAAGGCATGCTTTAGCATTCCTAATGCTATTAAATAGGGAAAACAAGCCAAAATCATTCCTATAAAACTGGCTTCTGCATGGAGGATTAGGGTCAATAAGTATAGTAGTTAAGATACTGGCAAATGAAAAAGAATTAACATTTATAAAGCCCCCATAAAATGTTAAACAAAAAATGCAGGATACAAAATTCCATGCATAGCATATATGCAGGTATGTACATTCACATTAAAAAAGTTAAATAATAAACAAATTGAATAAGTATTTTAACCTTCCTTTATATTTCTATTTTCAAAATGGACAGATTATTGCATCATGCATAAAAAACCTAAAATCTGTAACAATTACTTTTTAAGTCATCTTCATTTAATTCTAACAAGCCTATGATAAATATTATTCCCATTTTACAGAAGAGGAGTAAGACTGATAAGAAGGAAGAAGTTAATAAAATTACATTTTATACTTAAATAATTTGCCAAAGGTCCCATTGTTCTTAGAAGGGGCAGAGCCTGGATTCTCACCCCAACCATTCTAACCCCAAGAGTCATGCTTTTAACCACTACACTAAACTCTTTATTTTGATTTTCAAAGATGACATTTTTATTTGAATTCTCTAAAGTTCACTTTCTTTAAAGAGGATGTTGTAGAATCACAAATGCTTTCTTAAGATCATAGATTTTAGAGTGTAAGGTATTAGTAGCAGCTGTTTCCTGAGATTGCAACTGCATTGAGTCCTATGAGTGCTAAAGGCCTCAATGGCCCATAATCTAGATGAGGCCTTCTCCAAGTTTACATGAAACATCTTTCCTTCTTAAATGTTTGCTCCACTGAAATGTTTCTAGCTAATTTTATATTCTTGTGACTTGAATGCCTTAAACTTTTCAAATCAGCAATTCTTACATATTATAGGAGGAAGAGGAAGGCAAACATCTTTAAAAAATGTGATAGAAGCAATCGTTTTTGAGGAAAAAGATAAACACATAAAAATTATACAAGCAACTGTAGATTAATAGACGCCCTCTCATAGGCTTAAAATAATCTTAAACACAGATTAAGCCTATGGCAAATATTATTCCCATTTTACAGAAAAGGCATAAGACTGATGAGAAGGAAGAAGTTAATATAATTCAATTTTATACTTAATTTGCCAAAGGTCCCATTGTTCTTAGAAGGGGCAGAACTTGAATTCTCACCCAAGCATTCTATTTTATAAAATAATATTTTATTTTATAATTTATAATTTTGTAAATTAGAATTTTAAAAGACAGATATGAGTATATTATAGAATTAAAATTATTTTATCCACAAGTTAATATCAAAGAAGAGAAAAAAGTTAATGACTTCACTACCCTGTTTAAAAAAATATCTAAAGAACTTCAAGTTTATATTAAATATAAAAGGGAGAAAGAACAACAGATATTTATCACTTTTTGTTTTATGGACATTAAATGACAATATTTGCTTAGCAGCTTTATTTTAATGTACATTTTAACCATTAATGCTATCCAGATAATCAGACCAACAACTCAGAAGTACTTACTGATTTTTCTGTTTCTCATTTTCTTCATCTAATCTGTCAAAAAGCTTTACAACAATATAGTAAGATCCCAAAAGCAAATGCTCCAACCATCCCATGCTACTGTTGGACCCAAAACGGGGTCCAGCCACAATAGTCGCCCCCAAGGAACAGTCACCAGACTCGGGTCGATGCAAAGGCAAGAGGCGAGTTTATTGCTGACGCGTCAGGGTCCCTCAGCCGCTCAGGAAGAAGGACCCCGAACGGCTATTACAGGCTTCTTTTAAAGTTGAAAACCGCAACCAGATGGGTGTGGGGGTCGGTGATTGTTTGAACAAGGGAGATTTTGATCAGGGTAAGGTCACTGGTCTGTTTAAGCGACGGAAATTCCAAGTGTTCCGAGCAGGGAGTGGGTTGTGCAAGGGGTCTGTTAGTTTATCAAGGGAAATTCCGAGCAGGGAGTGAGCAGGGTCAGGGGATGAGTTTTAGCCATTGGGGTAGCTGGCACGAGTTTGGGGAAGCAGGATGTGGAGAGGGGCGCCCACAAGCACCCAGGAAGTCCCAGGCGCCCCAAGCACCCAGGGAGTCCCAGGAGTGTAGTCAGTCAGCCAGTGCTCGGAAAATCCCTGCCTGAAAAGTCTCCCAGCAGATGGTCTGTTTCATGAGGTGGGAGTCTACCCTGGCCTCAGGGGTTCCTTCATTTTTCCTTTTCTTTCTCCTGATCTCAGTTATAAAAAACCACAGTGGCCATTTTAAGAAGATTCTCCAGGTTATGATCTGGGCCTAGAGCGAATTTCTGCAGTTTTCTTTGAATGTCGGAGCTGCCTGAGCAATAAACTTATCTTTAAAATAATTTGGCCCTCTAAGGAATCAGGTGGTAGCTGAGTGTGTTTTCTCATTGCCTCCTTAAACCACTCAAGAAAGGCTGAGGGACTCTCATTTTGCTCCTGGTAAATAGTAGACAACTTAGAATAATTCACAGGCTTTTTCTTGGATCAATGTAAACCTTCCAGGATACATGTTAGAAAATGTTTGCACCACCAGTCACCTTGTTTCTCAGGGTCCCATTCAGGATCCTCAAAGGGAACTGCCTGTCTTCCTATGGGGTATCTGCCCCTTTCTGAAAGTGTGTTCTTTGGAGCCCTCTGATTGGAGACACAGGGAGAAGAAACTGCAGACAGGATGATTGATTTGAAGAGAGGCCGAGACTCGCTCTGGTTGGTGTCCCGGTTAAACTTTACTGATTATCTTATATACTTTCAAACATTCAGTAAGAATTTAACACATATACAAAGAAGTGAAGTAACATTAGGAAGCTACCATTTAAGATTACAAATCAGTGTGAAGGCTGAGAAAAACACATACAATTGATTTTGTTTAGAGTAAAAATATAAAGCAGACTGGCTGTCTGTTCTTTTTAGCCCAAACCGAAACTAGAGATTATAATGTTAATGAAGGAAGAAGCTGCTCAACGTCTAGAGGACAGGCATTCATGCCCCCAGCTGCGACCCCAGCTGATTCTCCAGAATTTCTAAAGAGAGGAATTCTGCATATTTCTGCATATCTATAGGCAGGTATCTTTCTCAGAATCAATCTCCTGGGGGAGCACATTGAAGTGAACTGCCATGTCTGAGCAAGGGGTGCTTATCTCTTACACCTTTCCTCAGGAGAGATACTGCCATCGGTATTGGACATGAACCACAAATCATCCCATTTTCTAGCTTCATCGAAGATTTCATTTTTCTCATTACAAGTTTGATCTAATGGTACCATTACATCTCTCCAAGAGAGGTCAAAGCTTTGTCCTAACCCTTGGAGAACATCTGTGTACCTATTGGGGTCATCAGAAAATTTCCCTAAATCAACCTTAATTTGTTTTAAATCTGCCAGAGAAAATGGAGTGAATACTTTCATACTTCCCCTCTCACTACCCTCAGTGAGGGACAACTCCCAACCAACGGACATAAGGAAGGATACAGCTGCCTTCTGGGGGTCCCAACAGGAACAGAAGAAACTCTGGGAATAAATTCCTTTTTGGGGTTTTCTAAACTCACGGAGGAAAATGCAGGAGAAGAAGGTGGGTTTGAACTAGGTGGTGATGGCATCTCTCTCAGGAATCCCTGACTATTGGGGGGAAGTTACTATAGCCAGGAGAGCTGAATCTATCTGACAGGTTTTACACAGTTGGGAGTTGTCCCTGAGGAAAAAGAAAGTGAAGGGGACCCCTGAGGCCAGGGTAGACTCCCACTTCATGAAACAGACCACCTGCTGGGAGACTTTTTCAGGCAGGGATTTTCCGAGCACTGGCTGACTGACCTCCTGGGTGCTTGCGGGAGCCCCTCCCCACATCCTGCTTCCCCCAAACTCGAGCCAGCTACCCCAACGGCTAAAACTCATCCCCTGACCCTGCTCACTCCCTGCTCGGAATTTCCAGACCCCTTGCACAACCCACTCCCTGCTCAGAACGCTCGGAATTTCCGTCGCTTAAACAAACCAGTGACCTACCCCCTGCCCTTCCCCTGATCAGAATCTCCCTGGTTCAAACAATCACCGACCCCCACACCCATCTGTTTGCAGTTTTCAGCTTTAAAAGAAGCTGTAACAGCCGTTTGGGGTCTTTCTTCCCGAGTGGCTGAGGGACACTGATGCATCAGCAATAAACTCGCCTCTTGCTTTTGCATCAACCCGAGTCTGGTGACTGTTCCTTGGGAGTGGCTATCGTGGCTGGACCCCGTTTGGGGTCCAACAAAAGCTTGCACATATGTAATTCAGACCATTTCCTTTCTTGTTTACCATAATTTGGAGTACCTTGTGGTAGTTATCGTTCACTATTGGAGAGTTGATACTACAGCCAGGCCTGGGTGCAGAAGAAAACCATACATTCTTTTTCTTAGCATATGGAGGATCAAACATGTTCCAACATTGCCCAGCAGACTGTTCCAGCAGCACAGGC
>CAUYQV010056244.1:0-46409 GCA_963574575.1 Galagoides demidoff | reverse complement strand
TTGTGGCAGGCACCTGTGGTCCCAGCTACTTGGGAGGCGGAGACAAGAGACTCACTTGAGCCCAGGAGTTGGAGGTTGCTATGAGCTGTGATGCCATTGCACTCTACCCAGGGGGATAGCTTGAGGCTCCGTCTCAAAAAAAAAAAAAAAAAGTGACTTCAAGGTTCCTCCTCTCCCTTTGATAAAAAGGTCCTTCAGAGGTTCCTGAGGAAGTCCTATGCTGAAGGGCCCTAATAAAAAAAACCCTTATCTTGCCTTATTTCCTTTTCCCCTCATTAGACTTATCATCTTTAAACATGCCCAATGTGGAATACCCAGGCAAGGAATGCAGATATGTGTAAAACTCTGGAGAGGGTCAAGTCTTGAGTCCTTCAGACTGCAATGCCCTGGCTGTGTACCAAGTCATCCTTCACTGTGTACATCCTATACTGTGTCCCATATCCATTTCCATTAAAGGCCTTTTGTGGTTGAATAAAACTGCCTTTAATAAGTTAAGAAACTTAGCTCTAACAGCCAGGTTCTCCTGTATTCTCTGAAGATCATGTAGTAATGATCAGTATCATGCATGAAAAATCTCATTGAAGTACTATGTGAAGTGACCACTCTGATTAGGGCTTAATAATTTAAGGCCCGTACTCCATTCTTCTTCTTTTCTCTCTCTTTGTTTTCAGCTTCTGTTGTCCAGTCTTTTTCTGGTAGCTTACTTGTCTCCTTTTAATTTAGCTTCCAGATCACTGATGTCCATGTTATTTCTTAAGATTGAGTTTCTTTTCTACTCCAAACTCTGGATACTTATTTTACCTTTTTATCCTTATTTGATGTCCAGGACCCTAGGCTTAATATATGTCCTGACTTGCCATTTGTATGCACTTTGAGTACTGCTTTATTACCAAATGATGCCCACAACATGATTTTGATTTTTAGTGACTGAATGTACTTTTGTTTTAAACTGATCATCTGCTTCCCAGTTCTCAGCTCAGCTTTCTTGACTATTTTTCAACCATGACTACATTCCTCCCCAGAACTCCACTCACCGTAGCTGTTCAACTTACACCTTGTTGCTGCTGTGTTCACAGTGCCCATAAGTGACAACCCATATCTAACTTGCCAGTGTACAAGTTAGCTAAGTACCCCAATAACCAGAGCAGTGTTGAAAGATATTTTTTAAAGTTTAAGTCTATTGCAGTGGGCATATTAAATTGATGTAAGTATTTGTGATGAAATCTGTGTTTTATACATATATGTAATATATGTTTTAGTGCATCCCCTTTTGGCCTGAGTATACTTCTGGTAAACTTCTCATTAAAGTTGAAAGGAGTGGAGATCCTCCCAAAAGAATATACTTTAACAAGCAAGAAAATTGTATTTTATTGCGTCTGGATAATGAAGTAAGTGATTTGTCATTGCACATTTCATTAGAAAAACAATAGATACTTAACTAGTATTTTTTTATCAAATAATTACCTCTTCATTTTTCCCTTTTACCAAAAAAAATGAACAAACATTTCTTTTTATAAAAGAAACAGATACCAAAAGGTAACAGAGGATGTAACATACAAGGTCTGACAATTAAGTTTGCAAATTTGCCACCCTGCGCTTACGTTGGCAGCACTGTACAAACAACTCATAACCATGGGATATCAGTGTCTCACAGCTGTGTTTGTGTCAGTGTGTGACGGTGTCTTACTGAGTGGCATTCATTATTCTTGCATGTTTTTGTGTGCCATCACAAGAATGTCAGAGCTTGAATTAGAGCCAAGAAAGATCATTAAATTTCTTATTAAACTTAGCAAGAGTTTTGTTATTAATTTTGATAGTTAAATCAGGGACATGTTCGTCCAAGTTTGTGGGAATAATGCCATGGAGAAACAGCAATGGATGAAATGGAGAGAAAGTGTTACTGATGAAGAGAGGTCAGGGTGTCCAGCAATGAGCAAATCTGACAAAAACATTGTAAAAATTCATGAGATTGTGCATCAAAATCATCAGCAGACTGTGAGAAGCATACCAGACCAAACAAACTTTAATAGAGACACAAGAAAATCTTAATTGAAAATCTTGGCATGAGAAAGTTCTGTGCAAAAATGGTCTCTTGCATCATGGCAATGCACCAGTTCACACAGCACTGTCAGTGAGGGAATTTTTAGCCAGTAAGCAAGTAACTTTTTTGGAATACCCTCCCTATTCACCTTGTCTACCCCCCACCTAATGACTTTTATCTTTGATAAAAGAGATGATGAAAGGAAGACATTTTGATGACATTCAGGACATCAAGGGTAATACGATGACAATTCTGATGACCATTCCAGAAAAAGAGTTCCAAAATTGCTTTGAAGGGTAGACTAGGCTGTGGTATTAGTACATAGCTTCACAAGGGTAGTATTTTGAAGGTGACCATAGTGATACTCAGCAATGAGGTTTGTAGCACTTTTCCTAGGATGAGTTGACAAACTTAATTGTCAGACCTCGTAATTTGTTACACAAAAAGTTACTTGGAGTGTTGGGAACATTAGAATATACCACATCTGAAATGTCATTTATCTCTATACGGTAACTGAGAGTCATCTTTTCCTAGTAATATAAGGCAAAATTCTGAATTATTTTTCAATTATCCTAAGAAACTAAATTACCAAGTTATGAATAATAGTTTTATTATTAAAACTAATATTTATTAATTAATATTCTTGAGAACATAATCCCATTAAAGAATGTTTTCCTTTTCTTTCTTTTAGCTTGGAGGTATAATAGCAGACGTTAATTTGGCTGAGCATTCTACAGTTATTACATTTTCAGATTATCATGATGGAGCAGCTACATTCCTGTTAATAAATCACACAAAGAATGACCTTGTTCAGTACATGCAGAGGTAAGAAGATTGTCACAAATACAATAACTCCTGATTTTAGCAGCATTTAAGTGATGAACATTGACTTTATGATGATTTCTTAAGAATATTTAACTGATAGTGATATTGTGTCTATGTAAAACAATGTCCTGTCTCTTAAAAAACATATATATCCTGAGGTATATAAGAGTAAAACTGCCTTGATATCTGTCTACAATGTATTTTTAAATGCTTCAAAGAAAGAAAAATGGGAGAGCTGAAGCAAATGTGGCAAAAGCTTCATCTTTTTTGCATCTGGTGAGGAATATGTCAGGTTTGTTAGAGGTATATAAATTTTGTCTATTTTATAAATTTTCCATATTTTTAATATAATGTAAATATTTGAAATTTCAATTTTTTTTAAACAATAGGTACTCTGTTTTTGTTGAGGTGTTTGGGAAAGGGACTGCTTCCTTAAAGGCCATAATCAAATTTTGATCATTTAGGACTACTCTTAAACATCATTTATTTCCATTTGTTTACTAGTTAATATAACTTTCTGATGCTCTACTTGGAGGTCCCTTAGTTCAAGCTGTCTTGAATTTATTTTGTCTACTTTCTTTGTTTATTTTCACTTATTACTTGGGGCCAATATTTATCATTGCATTTATACTTTCCTTCCATTGCTATCTAATCATTGATTAAAATCAAACAGGCATTAAATAAAGACTACAGGGGGCTAGCATGTACATAGAACTCTTCCTTGCCTTTCATTCTCTCATTGTTTGATAATAAGAAAGTGAATAGCCTATTTTTTATTGCTATCCATATTATTAAAATAATAAATTGTGCATGAGTCCATTTTGGCTGTTATAATACAAATGCCTTAGACTGGGTAACTTATAAACAACAGAAATTTGTTCCCTGCAGTTCTAGAGGCTGGTAAGTCCAAGATCAAGGGGCCAGCAAATTTGGTGCTGGATAAAGACAAATTCTCTGTTTAAAAGGTGGCACCTGTTGCTGCATCTTTACATGGCAGAGAGCCAAGACACCTCCCTTCAACCTCTTATATAAGGGAACTAATTCCATCCATAAGGGCTCGCCATTCCTAAAGGCCCCATTTCTTAATGTGCTGTCATATTGGTGATTAAGTTTCAATATATGAATTAGGGGGGCACAATGAGATCATAGCAGTTGTTCAATTAAAACTGACAAAAGCTAATAGAAATGATTGCTCATTTCTCCTTTAACCTATGTGCCTCAAGTAGCTTTCCCCATCCATTGTTCACAGAGTTAAGAACTATAGAAAATGATTTGAGTGACTAATTTCTCAGTTCTCTCAAGAGTGGGTAGTACATAGCTGGTAACTTTTTAGACAAATAGGAGCTAAGTTAATTCTTTATATACCAACGATGGCATTATAAGTAGTTAATTCTCTGACAGATCTTACTGAGACTGGTTAAGGTTGAACTAGAGTCTTCTTAGTCTTCTTTTTGGCCTTGACCTGTAGTTTCTTTAATGGTATAGTGTAGATCTGAGGTGTTTAGAGATCTTGTCTACTGCATTGTTACAATCAGAAAAGAAAGGGACAAAGGAAATATACATAATAGAGTATGATCTAGTGTTGAAATTTTGAAACTTAAAAAATTTATTTTCTTAGTGAAAATTTGTAAAATTGCCAAACTGAAAGAATTAACATTGGACTTGGTTTTAGAATTGTCTGAAGAAGTAGTTATTAAATTAAGATCTTGAAACTTTGGTTTAGAAGAGTATCGAATCCATAGTTAGGTTGGAAGATTGCAGTTGTTTCCATCCCTCTTTTTATCTCCTTCATAGGCTTTTTCTTCCATCTGCCATTAAATATTAAATATAGGTATATATTTCTAGTCCCATTTTGTTCATATTTTTACCTAATTTCATTCACACCAGTAAATACATTAATTACGTCCTGTATGGCAACCATCTCTCAATCTTTACTGCCGCATAGAGTTCTCTTAAGTTTCAGTCTTCTCTGTCCTTTGTAAATGTTTACATAAGACCATAAAGAGAGGCCAAGGTGGGTGGATCACCTGAGCTCACAGGTTCAAGACCAGCCTGAGCAAGTTCAAGACCCTGTCTAAAATTGGCGGGCATTGTGGCAGGTGTCTGTAGTCCCCCCTACTTGGGAGGCTGAGGCAAGAGGATCTCTTGAGTCCAAGAGTTTGAGGTTGCCGTGAGCTAAGACACCGTGGCACTCTAAGCAGGACAAGAAAGTGAGAGTCTAACTCAAGGAAAAAAAAAAAACTGAATTCAAAACCGCACTGCAAAATCTTCTTTTGTTTTTCCCTTCTCTCAGTGAAAGACATTGTCATCTACCCTGTCATCCCAGATTTTTCCTCCCTCACCATACCATGCCGTTAAACTCTAATTTTTAATGACTCTTCTCCCTTTGTCTAATCTCTTCAGTCATTATCTTAGTTCAGGCTTCCAACATTTCTTATCTAGTTGACTAGACTTTTGATCTATCAAATCTAATAAATCCTTCATATTCTGTCAGAGTGAGTTTCCCCCAAATAATAAATATAATCCTATCTCTCTAAAAGTTTTAAAATATGTCGCTAGTTTTTTACCTTTCTAAATATTTACCTTTCTATAGCCTTTTATGCAATACTTAAGACTAGGGGTCCTCAAACTACAGCCTGCGGGCCACATGCGGCCTGCCCAGTACATTTATCCGGCCTGCCAGGTGTTTCTGCCACCGCTGCCTGTCCTTTTAAACTATAATCCAGCCATCCAACAGTCTGAGGGACAGCAAACTGGCCCCCTGTTTAAAAAGTTTGAGGACCCCTACTTAAGATAAACTGAAGTCTTTATTTCCTGAATGCCCAGGGTCTTTCCCTGTGTTTCTACTGTATTGGTGTTCCTTTCTGTTAGAAAAACACCACTTCTATGTGGTACCTTCCCTTGCCACCTTAATCTATATACCCAGTTTTTGATAACACCTTTGCATGGGTAGCAGTGTCACATTGTATTATCCTTTTCTTGTGTGTTTAACACATGTGCACATACATAGTCAATATCCTGAGGACTGTGGTTTAGTTTTCCTTTTCTTTTAATTTCCATTGCCTATCAAAGATAGCCTAGTAAATTTTTGCATAAGAAATATTCTGCTCTGAATTAAACAGATTAAAATGTGTGTGTGTGTGTATATATATATATATATATATATATTTTTTTTTTTTTTTTTTTTTTTGCCCTGGGTAGAGTGCCATGGTGTCACAGCTCACAGCAACCTCAAAGTCTTGGCCTTAAGTGATTTTCTTGTCTCAGCCTCCCAAGTAGCTGGGACTACAGATGCCTGCCACTACGCCCGGCCCGGCTACTTGTTGTAGTTGTTGTTGTTTGGCAGGCCTAGGCTGGATTCGAACCTGCCAGCTCCTGTGTACGTGGCTGGTGCCCTAGCCGCTAAGCTATAAGTGCTGAGTCCTCTTTTCCATATTTTTTTTAAAAAGAGAGTCCTGCTTTCCTGCTCAGTATGGAGCGTTATGTGAGCCTAGCTCATAGCACTCTCAAACTCAAAACTCCCGGGCTCAAGTAATCTGCCTAACTCAGCCTCTCATGTAGCTGGGACTACAGACACACACCACAGTGCCTGGATAATTTTTCTATTTTTAGTAGTGATGGGGGGCTCACTTTTCTTAGCCTCTTTTGTCTTGAACTCAAGTGATCCTCTTGCCTCAGTCCTCCTCCCTTAGCCTCCAGAGTGCTAGGATTACAACTGTGAGCCATTATTGCTCCACTTGAGATGTTCCTAATGCTTATAATACTCCTGCATCCACTTGCCAGATTTAGATTGGGGTTACCTGAAAACCTTACCTGAGCTCTCCTTTTCCTGATTAAGAACTACTTCAGCTACTTCTCCGTGCCCTGGAGCTTCCTCTGCATATTTATGTCAGTGTTGTCAGTGTGCTTTATAGTAATTATGTGAGATCTTCTCTGTACTATAAGATCATATGGGGAGAGAGTATTTTTTTTCATTTTTCCTGACCATTTTATTAGGAAAAATTTGCAAAGTACATAATTGTACACTGAACACCCATAACCTAGATTTAACATTTAACATTTGTTGTACAGTTAGTTGCCCCTCTGTGTCTGTGAGTTTCCCATCTGTGGACTCAATCAATATTTGGAACAAAAAACTAAAAAAAAAATGGATGCTTGCATTCATGTGTAAAGATTTTTCTTGCCATTATCCCCTGAACAGTAGTGTAGTATAGCAACTATTTACATAGTATTCTACATTATATTATTTATTGTAAGTAGTCTAGAGATGATTTAAAGTATGCAGGGGGATCCTCATAGGTTGAATGGAAATACTACCCTATTTTATTTATTTATTTATTTTGCAGTTTTTGGCCTGGGCTGGGTTTGAACCCACCACCTCTGCATACTATTAAACTGATGAGGTTTGTTCACCTCGGGCATATGGGGCCGGCGCCCTACTCCTTTGAGCCACAGGCACGGCCCAAAACTACCCTATTTTATGTAAGAGACTCAAGTACCTGTGCATTTTGGAATCCTAGGGTGGTGTCCTAGAACTGTTTCCCCACAGATAGTGAGGGATGAACTGTATTTGCTTGGTTGGATATTGAGTCATCAAGCTTTTGCATGCTTCATTTTTTTAAAATGCATTCTAAGGTAAGTTGCAGACATTAGTGTACTTCACCACTAAAACTCAGCATTAAGATCATTAATTTATCTATTCTGTCAATTTTACTCACTTTAACCCTCTTTTACACTTTAAACAATTCTTTTTTTGAGACAAGGTCTGTCTCTGTTGCCTAGGTTGGAGTGCACTTGCCTCATCAAACTCCTGGGCTTGAACCACCTTCCTGCCTCAGCCTCCCAAGTAGCTAGCCATCATGCCTTCCTTAGTTTTTTTTTGAGATGGAGTCCTACTATGTTCCCCTTCATAGACTGTTGTGGTATTACAACTCACAGTGACCTCAAACTTTTGGGCTTAAGCGATTCTCTTGCTTCAGCCTCCCAAGTAGCTGGGACTGCAGGCTCCCACCATAGTGCCTGTTAATTTTTTTGTTGCAGTTGTCATTGTTGTTTAGCTGGCTGGGCTGGTTTGAATCCACCAATTTCGGTGTATGTGGCTGGTGTCATAACCACTGTGCTACGGTGCCAGGCCGTGCCTGCCTCGTTTTTTCTATTTTTTTTTTTTTGTAGGGACAAGGGCCTCACTCTTGTTTGGGCTGGTTTGGAACTCCTAGCCACAAGCAAATCCTGTCTGGGGTTCCCAGAGTGTTGGGATTATGGATGTGAGCCATTGTGCCAGCCTCTTGTTTGGGCTGGTTTCAAACTCCTAGCCACAAGTACATCCTGCCTGGGCTTCCCAAAGTGTTGGGATTTATGGATGTGTGCCTGGCTACAATATCTACGTTACCTTTATAACCAGGGCTATCACAATGCTGGTACAGAAGTGCTTAGTATTTATATTTAAATCCTTTTTTTTTTTTTTTTTTGAGACAGAGTCTGACTTTGTTGCCCTTGATGTAGAGTGCAGTGGCATCAGAGCTCACATCAACCTGAAACTCCTGGGCTTAAGCAATTCTCTTGACTCAGCCTCCCAAGTAGCTGGGACTATAGGTGCCTGCTAGAACGCCTGGCAACTTTTAGTGGTGAGTCTCGCTCTGGTTTAGGTTGTTCTTAAACCCATGAGCTCAGGCAGTTCACCTGCCTCGGCCTTCCACAGGGCTAAGGTTACAGGCATGAGCCACTGTGCCTGTCCTGTGTTGAAATCCTTTTTTTTTTTTTTTTTTCTTTTTGAGATGGAGTCTCACTCTATTGCTTAGGCTAGAGTGCCTCAGCTTTAGCCTAACTCATAGCAACCTCAAACTTCTGGTCTCAAGCAGTCCTCCTGCCTCAGCCTTCCAAGTAACTGGGATTACAGGTGTGCTCCCCACAACTCCTGGCTAATTTTTTCTATTTTTATTATTTTTCTTAGTAGAGATGGGGGGAGAGTTCTTACTCTTGCTTAGGCAAGTCTTGAACTCCTGAGCTGAAGCAGTCCTCCCGCCTCAGGCTCCCAAGTGTGCTAGGATTGCAGGCATGAGCCACTGTATCCAGCTAATTTTTGTGTATTTGAATGTAAGTGCATTTCACTTGAAAAGAGTAATTCATTGAGGGCTTAGAGTTTCGTGGAACAGAGATAATTGAGATTATTAGAAGAATTTATTATTTCAAAGCTGAAATAAATACTAGGTAAACAGAAGAGGACAGCTAGGCAATGGATTTAGGGATAGGACAAGAGGGATAGATAGCCACAAACTGATCCTGATTTTAGGCTGAGTGCAGTGGCTCATGCCTGTAAACTCAGTGTTTTGGGAGGCTGAGGCAAGGGGATTGATTGCTTGAGGCCACTCTGGACAGCATGAGACTCTCTTGCTACAAAAACTATGAAAAAATTTAGCTGAGCATGGTGATGTGCCCCTATAGTCTCAGCTAATCAGTGGGCTAAGGGGGGAAGATGGCTTGAGCCTAGGAGATAGTCAAGGCTGTAGTGAGCTATGGATCCTGCTGCTACTTCACTGTAGCCTGAGCAACAGAGCAAGATCCTGTTTCTTTAAAAAAAAAAAAAATTCTAGGTTGAGTAGGTAGAAGGAGGGCTAGTTATTGTTAGAGGCTGTAGAAACAGAGATAGGAGAGTACTTTTCATGGTAATGAGACAAACATTATAATTGGAGCTGTAGGTTCAATTTCATTAATAAAAAAAAGAACTGGGAGGGGGGATTGAAAACAAAAGAATAAAGCATTTGTCTTTAGTCTTTGCAGGATCCTGTTGGGATTGCAGTGGGGATTGGTGATATTTAAATACAATAAGTGCCTGAGGAGGTTGTCTTGTATTTTTCTTAAACTCATAGTTTTAGAAATAAGTGCACAGGGCCAGGCATGGTGGCTCATGCCTGTCATCCTAGCACTTAAGGAGGCTGAGGAAGGTGGCTTGCTTGAGCTCATGAGTTTAAGACCAGCCTAAGCAAGAATGAAACTCTGTCTCTAAAAATAGCCAGGCATTATGGCAGGCACTTTTAGTCTAAGGTGACCAGATTTTAACATTGGTAAAGCGGGACACCTTTGACGGGGGTGGGGAGGGCGGGGGGAGTGGGGAGAGGGGCTATTCATGGTTAGGAACCCTCTAGTGGGGAGGGCCACTTGTTTGTTCCTGAGAGTTTGGGTCCTTTTGAGCTAATTGTCCTTGCCTAGAAGCCAGGGAGGGAGTCAGTATTCTTCTGATATGGATTCCACCTGCGTGACCTTGCCCAGGAGAGGAGTAGGGAGTTTACATTAGCCTTTTCATTTCCAAATGAAGTTACATTAACCTTTTCAGCAGCCAAAACCTGTATATTCCCTTCCTATTCCCTTCCTATTGTCCCATTGTTCCCTAGCTTGTCGTGCATTCTTTCCGCAAATTGGGACTTTTTAAAAAATGCTGCGGGGCATGGGACAAATTGTTAAAAATTGGTACTGTCCTGCCAAAAAACGGGACGTCTGGTCACCTTACTTAGTCCCATCTGCTCAGGAGGCTGAGGTAAGAGAATTACTTGAACCCAAGAGTTTAAGATTGTTGTGAGCTATGATGCCATGACACTCTACCAAGGGCAACAAAGTGAGACTCTGTCTCAAAATAAATAAGTGCATATCCTTTTTGCCTGACATTTTTTAAGTTGAGTAAAATTTTGTCTTGAGTTATTAAAAGCCGGTTGCTTCTAGTGTTTCTGGAGAAGATAGAAAAGTGATAGAGAAAGGTCCCGGTGGTGAGCTGAAATCTGTATGGAATGCACTTGGAGATTTTCAATCTTGGTTATTTAGCTCAGATGTGGGCAATATCTTTCAGGAAAAGCATGTTTCTTTTCTGTGGAAAGAAAAGGTGTGTGGAGGCCACTGATAGCTTAATCTCCGGGAAGCTTTTTAAGGACATTCTGAGGAAATGCATCATTAAGATGTGTGTTCCTGGCATTTGAGTAAGGTTCAGATGATTAAGTGGCCCAAGGCAGGAAGGGGAAGCATGTGCTTCTATTTCCTAGCTACTCATGCCTTTGTGTCTCTAAAATCGGGTCATCCTATATACCACAGATTGCTATTCCCATGTCTTAACAGTAGCTGTTCTAAAGTGGGGTATGGATTCACCTGTATTTAGGGGGTTTGTGAATGATTACAGATATCTGGGACTTATATACAGATCTCTACTGTATGAGTCCCTGAGTTTGTGAAATGGAATTTCATGGATGGAGTTAACTTGTATCCTGAATGTCACTTTGTTTTTTTTTTTTTAGAGACAGCTTCTCACTTTGGCAACCTCCAGCTCTCTTGGGCTTAGGCGATTCTCTTGCCTTAGCCTCCCAAGTAGCTGAGACCACAGGTGCCCACCACAACGCCCAGCAATTTTTTTTTGTTGTTGTTGCAGTTTGACTGGGGCAGGGTTTGAACCCGCCACCTTCGGTGTATGGGGCTGGCCAATACCACTTTTTTTCCTCCTAAATACCACTTTTTTTTTTTTTTGAGACAGTCTCACTTTGTCCCCCTGGGTAGAATGCTGTGGTATCATAGCTCACAGCAACCTCCCAACTTGTGGGCTCAAGTGATTTTCTTGCCTAAGCCTCCTGAGTCAGCCTCTCAGCCTGTGGGACTATAGGTGCCTGCCACAAAACCTGGCTATTTTTTAGAGATGGGGTCTTGCTTGTGCACAGGCTGGTCTGGAATTCATAAGCTCAAGCAATCTACACCCCCTTGGCCTCCCAGAGTGCTAGGATTACAGGTGTGAGATACTGGGTCCTGAATACCACTTTTAACCTAGTACATTATCAAAAATCTTTTAAGTCTTTTTTTTTTTAATTGAGACAGAGTCTCACTTTGTCACCCTCAGGAGAGTGCTGTGGTGTCAAAGCGCATAGCAGCCTCAAACTCTTAGGCTCAAGTGATTCTCTTGCCCCAGTCTCCCTAGTAGCTGAGACTGTAGGCACATACCACAACGTCAGGCTATGGCTGGGTTCAAACCTACCAGCCCAGGAGCATGTGGCCAGCGCCCTAACCCACTGAGTAACAGGCGTCTAGCCATCTTTTAAGTTTTGGCAGCATTTGTTGGTGAAACTGATAGATTCATACATGAATGTTGTTGGTAGAAGTGAAAAGTGGTATAACCCCTGTCTGTGGCATACACTTTTGATGTAGCCTTTTAAAATTACAGATGTATATATAGCCTTTGCCCAAAACCTTCAATCATGTGTGGTAACATGCACTTTTATGTGATTCTTATGCATACTGAAATTTAAGAGAAGTCACTTGGAATTTTCCATCATTTATTAAGCCATCCCCTATAGGTATTATGGAAGAGTTACTGCTCTCCTGCAGGAAGTATAATTACAGGCAACAAATGTTGTTTCCTGTTGTTGTAGCAATACCTGAGGCTGGGTAATTTATAAACAAAGGAGATTTATTTAGTTCTTTAGGCTGAGAAGAATTGAATGACATCTGCTTGGCTTCTGGTGAGGGTTATATATCTTAGGTCAAAATGTGGTTGGTTGTCAAGGTCAAAGGGCAAGCAGAGTAGAAGAGAAAAAAATTGAGGGGTGTCCTAGCTTTATGTAGCTTGGTCTCTTGGGAAATAATCCATTCCTGCAAGAAATAAGCTAGTTTCATCACAGTGAGGACTCACTACCTCGCTGAACTGTCATTAACTCATTGCTGAAGTATTGGCCCTTAGGACCCAAACACCTCTCAGTAGGCTCCACCTCCCAGTAATGCCACCTTGGGGACCAAATTTCAACATGAGTTTTGGTGGGGGTAAACAAACCATATTCAAACCATAGCAAATGTCTATTGCTTTATAATAAAGTTGATGACAAAGAATAGCTGTTGAGGGTTTTCTGCTGCTCAAGGTTTTACCAGAGATCATTTTGTGTATATAATTGTAAGGAATAAACATACTCTCACTGTGCCCCAGGCTAGAGTTTATGTTGCTTTTTTATGGAGACAGAGTCTCACTTTGTCACCCTTTGTAGAGTGCTATGGCTTCACAGCAACCTCAAACTCTTGGGCTTATGTGATTCTCTTGCCTCAACCTCCCAAGTAGCTGGGACTATAGGTGCCTGCCAAAATACCTGGCTATATTTTAGAGTGGGGGTGGGGGTGGTGGTGTCTTTTTTTTTTTTTAAGGGACAGTCAAACCTTGTCCCCCTGGGTAGAATGCTGTGGTGTCATAGCTCACAGCAACCTCCAGCTCTTGGGCTTAGGCGATTCTCTTGCTTCAGCCTCCCCAGTAGCTGGGACCACAGGGGCCCGGCTATTTTTAGAGACAGAGTCTCACTGTGGCTCAGGCTGGTCTCGAACCTGTGAGCTCAGGCAATCCACCTGCCTTGGCTTCTCAAAGTGCTGGGATTACAGGCATGAGCTGGGGTTCTTGCCTCAGAACGGAAACAGTATTGTTTTATTGCATGTATCAAGTGAGGTATGAGATTCAGCGGTTTCTCTCTGATAGTTTTTTTTTTTTTTTCTTGAGACAGAGCCTCAAGCTATCCCCCTGGGTAGAGTGCTCTGGCATCACAGGTCATAGCAACCTCCAACTCCTGGGCTCAAGCGTCTCCTGCCTCAGCCTCCCAAGTAGCTGGAACCACAGGTGCCTGCCACAACGCCTGGCTGTTTTTTGGTTGCAGCCATTATTGTTGTTTGGCGGGCCTGGGCTGCATTCGAACCCGCCACCTTAGGTGTATGTGGCTGGTGCCGTAGCCACTTGAGCCACAGGCGCCGAGCCGATAGTTTTACATAGTTACTTAAATACAAAGGAATGAAATTAAGACTTCTTATGTTTGAAATTGAGTTATTCAGGATACTTTAAGGGCATAATCTCATTTATGTTTTGAGGAACTGTTATGTGGATTATCCTAATAAGACAACCATATATTTGTGAGAAAAATGTGGAGAAGATAGGCTTAAGCGCAGATTTTTTTACCTCTTAGCTATGTGACCTTGACCTTTAAAAAAAAATTATTCAGTGTTGATTAGTATTTAAGGGAAAGTTGATACTCTGTAGAAGCCATTTTATGCCATTACTTTCAAGTATTTTGGTAAGACTTCTTGTTTTATGATGGGGGCATGAGAGGATTTGTTCTTTTCCTTAGGTATAATATAGAAACAATGTGAACAGAAAAAAACCTCTGTAGAATCCTATTTTTAGCATACTTGGAGATTGATAAAATGTGCAGATTACAGAGAATGTGTAAGGGGGGTAGTAGTGCATCGAAGAAGCATAGAGAATATAGTGATATAGTGAGAATATTCCAGGGATGGTTGATTTAAGAAAGCTCAAGTGAAAAATAATATCCTTTGTATGTGACAATAGGAGTAGGTAAAGGAGTGAGTAGGCTACAAGATAAAGCCCTTGAGGACAAGGTATAGTCAGGCTAGGAGATATGTTAGGGCCATATGTAACACTTTTTTTTTGAGACAAGAGTCTCAAGCTGTTGCCCTGGGTAGAGTGCCGTGGCGACACAGCTCACAGCAACCTCCAATTCTGGCTTTAAGCGATTCTCTAGCCTCAGCCTTCCAAGTAGCCGGGACTATAGGCGCCCCCCATATGCCCGCCTTTTTTTTGGTTGTAGTTATCATTGTTGTTTGGCAGGCCTGGACTGGATTCGAACCTGCCAGCTCCGATGTATGTGGCTAGCGCCCTAGCCACTGAGCTACAGGTCCTGAGCCTATGACACCTTTTGTACAAATGAAGCCATTTTAGTAGGCAGCTGTCTCTGGAATCAGTGGAGAGAACTGTTGATGTATGAAGCCTGAGGGCCATCTATCTTAACCTATAGAATTCTTTGGAGTCAGTCTTTGGGCAAAACCTTCAATCATGTGTCAATTGGTATGAAAGACAACATATGTGTTAATAATAAGTATGGCAACATGGAGTTAAATATTATTCAGATACTGAAAATGTATAGTTTGGACTTCTAGTGTAGATGTTGATGAAATAAATCAGAAGACAGCATTTGAGCATTGTGGGGGAGACAGTACTGATGGACACGAATAATTATTTTTTTTGAGGCAGTCTTATTTTGTCACCTTCCATAGGTGTTGTGTTGTCATAGCTCACAGCAACGTCAAACTCTTGGGGTTAAGTGATGTTCTTGCCTCAACCTCCTAAAGCTAGGGCTACAAGCATCCTACAACGCCCAGCTATTTTTTATAGATGGGGTCTTGCTCTTGCTCAGGCTGGTCTCCAACTCCTGAGCTCAGGCAGACTACCTGCATCTGCCTCCCAAAGTGCTGTGATTACAGGGATGAGCCACCTCGCCTGACCATTGACACAGATAACTCTTAAGATATTTATATGCTGTCCAGTTTCCTCTGTAGTTTATAGTTCTGTAAGTTTTTTTTTGAGACAGAGTTTCCTTGTGTCACCCTTGGTAGAGTGCTATGGCATCAGAGCTCACAGCAACCTCCAACTCTTGGGCTTAAGTGATTTTTTTTTTTTGAGACAGAGCCGCAAGCTATCCCCCTGGGTAGAGTGCCATGGCATCACAGCTCACAGCAACCTCCAACTCCTGGGCTCAAGCAAGTCTCCTGCCTTTGCCTCCCATGTAGCTGGGACTACAGGCGCCTGCCATAATGCCTGGCTAGTTTTTGATTGCAGCTGTTAATGTTGTTTGGTGGGCCCCAGCTAGATTCAACCCCCCTCCCCACAGCTCAGGTTTATGTGGCTATTGCCTTAGCCACTGGAGCCGAGCCTAAGTAATTCCCTTAAGAGTAGCTTGGACTGGCTCAGCGCCTGTGGCTCAAGTGGTTAAGGTGCCAGTCACATACACCTAAGGTGGTGGGTTTGAATCCAGCCTGGGCCTGCCGACAATGATGATGGCTGCAACCAAAAAATAGCCGAGTGTTGTGGCAGGCGCCTGTGGTCCCAGCTACTTGGGAGGCTGAGGCAGGAGACACGCTTGAGCCTATGAGTTGGAGGTTGCTTTGAGTTGTGTTGGCACAGCACTCTACCGAGGGGAACAGCTTGAGGCTCTGTCTCAAAAAAAAAAAAAAAAAGAGTAGCTTGGATTACAAGCTCCTACCGCAACACCCAGCTATTTTTTTGTTACAGTTTGGCCTGAGTCAGGTTTGAACCCGCCACCCTAAGTGTATGGGGCTGGCGCACTACTCACTGAGCCACAGACACCACCAGTTCTGTAAGTTTTTAAAATATTTTTTGAGACGTCTCACTCTTTCACCCTGTGTAAATAAAGTATTGGGGCGTCATCAGTAGCTCCCGACAACCTTGAACTCCTGGGCTCAAGTGATACTCTTGCCTCAGCTTCCTGAGTAACTAGGACTACAGGCACCTGCCCTGAGGCCTGGCTAGTTATTTATTTGTTTATTTGTTTTGAGGCAGTCTCACCATGTTGCCCTCAGTAGAGCTGTGGTGTCACACTTGATAGCCACCTCAAATTCTCGGGCTCAAGGGAGGTTCTTGCCTCAGCCTCCCAAGTGGCTGGCACTGTAACCACTGTGCTATGAGTGCCGAGCCCCTGGCTAGTTTTTTAAATTTTTAATTTTTTCTTCTATTCTTACCAGAGATAGAGTCTTGGTCTTGCTGAGGTTGGTCTGGAACCCCTGAGCTCAAGCAGACTACTGGGCTTGGCCTCCCAGAGTGCTAGGATTATAGGTATAAGCTACTGAACCCCACCTAATTCTGTGAGTTTTGAGAAATGTATGTGGTTGTCTGACCGTCACCATAATCAAGATATGGGACAATTCCAATACTTACATGTCCAAATTCCTCCAATACTCCTTGATAGTCATTTTTTCCTTTCCAGCTCAAGTTCTTGGCAACCACTGATCTTGTTTCCATCCATATATGTATTTTTTGTTTCTCCAGACTATCATATAAATGATCTCATATAAGTAGCCCATCAAGCATGGCTTCTTTTACTTTGCATTTGATATTTGAGATACAGCCCCATTGTGTGTAAGTAGCAATTTGTGCGTTTTTAGTACTGTGTAGCATTTCATTGTATGGATGTAATATAATTTACTTATCCATTCACCAGTTGAAGGATATTTGAATTTCCACTTTTGGTGACTGCAGAGAAAGCTGCCTAGAAGTTTTATAGTTCTAGGTTTTTACATTTGAGTCTGGTGTCCATTTTTGAGTTGAACTTTGCATATGATACAAGGTATGGGAAGAATTAACTTTTGCCATATCTAGTCATTCCAGCACCATTTGTTGAAAAGACTATCTTTCTTCATTGAATTGACTTGGCACCTTTGTAAAAAATCAAGTGTCTGTGTGTATGTAGGTCTATTTCAGGACTTTCTGTTATATTCCATTGATTTATTATTTATTTATTTTTGAGACAGAATATTAACTCTTGTCACCTACATTAGAGTACCATAGAATTATAGCTCACAGCAACCTCAAATTCTTGGGCTTGAGCATTCCTCTTGCCTCACTCTGGAGTAGTGGGGACTATAGGTGTGCACCATTTACACCTAGGTTAGATTTCCTATTTTTAGTAGAAATCGGGTCTCATTCTGCTCAGACTCTTCTCCAGCTCCTGAGCTCAAGCATTCCACCTATCTGGGCCTCCCAGAGTTGCTAGGATTATAGGTGTGAGCTACCATGACTGGCCCGTTGATCTCTCTTGATCACCATTCACATTGTCTTGATTATTATAATTTTATATAAAGTAGTATGTGAGTTCTCCAGATGTTTCAAAATGGATTTGGCTATTCAATTTCCCTTTTTTTCCCCAAACTCTTGGGCTCAAATGATTCTCATACATCAGCCTCGGCTAGCTGAGACTATAGGCACCCACCATGATGCCCAGCTTATTGTTCTTCAATTGGATCTCTCTCTTGTTGAGGATGGTCTCTAACTCCTGAGCTCAGGCAATCCACCCACCTCGGCCTCCTGGAGTGCTAGGATTACAGGTGTAAGCCACTGTACCTGAATGACTTCCTTTGCTTTTTCATCTAAGAATTGGCTTGACTTTTTTTTTTTTTAGACAGAGTCTCAGTCTCGTGCCCTAGGTTTAGAGTGCAGTGGTGTAATCATAGCTCACTGCAACCTCAAACTTTTGGGCTCAAGTGATCCTCCTGCCTCAGCCTCCTAAGCAGCTGGGAGTACAGGCGTGCACCACCACACCCTGATGGTTTTTCTAACTTCTGTAGATATAGAGTCTTGCTGTTGCTCAGGCTGGTCTCCCAACTCCTGAGCTCAAGTAATCTTCCTGCCTTGTCCTCCAGAATGCTAGTATTACAGATGTGACCCACCACTTCCTGGCCTGGCTTGTTGATTTTGAAAAAATATCTCTTGGATTTTGATTGCACAGATGTTTAAAAATTGTGGTAGCATATACATAACAAAATGTTATTTTATCTATTTTGAAGGGAATAGTTTATTGGCATAAAGTACATTTACTTTGTTGTGCAACTATCACCACCATTCATTTTTAGAACTTTTTAATCTTTCCCAAACTGAAACTCTGTACCCATGAATAACAGCTCTCCATTTCCCTCTCCCCCTGGCATCTGATATTCACAGTTCTACTGTTTGTCTATACAAATTTGATTGCTTTAGGTACTGCATATGTATATATAATGTGTATTTTGTATTTGTAGAATCATAGATATTTGTCCTTTTGTGACTAGTTTGTTTCACTTAGCCTAATGTATTCAAGGTTTCGTCATATTAAACAATATGTCAGAATTCCTACTGTTTTAAGGCTAAATTATATTTCATTGTGTGTATATGCCACATTTTGCTTTTTCATTCATCTGTTGATGGATATTTGAGTTACTTCCAACTTTTGGCTATTGTGAATAATAAATATCTCTTTGAATTATTGCTTTCAATGGCCAGAGTTGCAATTACTGGTTCATATAGTATAAGTCTATGTTTAAGTTTTAAAGGAACAGTCATATTATTTTCCACAGGGCCTGCACCATTTTATATTCTCACAAGTAATTCACAATGTTTCAGTTTCTCCATATCCTCACTAATAATTGTTATTTATTTATTTATTTTTGATACATAGTCTCACTATGTCACCCTCGGTAGAGTGCTGTGTTGTCACAGCTCATAGCAATCTCAAACTCTTGGGCTTAAGTGATTCTCTTGCTTCAGCCTCCCAAGTAGCTGGTACTACAGGCGCCCGCCACAATGCCCAGATATTTTATGCAGTTTGGCTGGGGCTGGGTTTGAACCTGCCACCCTTGGTGTATGGGGCCAGCACCCTATCCACTGAGCCACAGGCATCGCCTGAGGCATTAGATTTTCATAGGAGCTGGAACCCTACTGTAAATGGCACATGCAAGCCATGTAGATTGCAAGCTACTTAGGGCAATCTAATGCCTGATGATCTAAGGTAGAGATGTATCATGTTTCCCTGAAAATAAGACAGAAGACACACTAGAGTTTATTTTCAGGGGATGTCTTATTTTTATTAAGTATAATACAACAATCTACATTTATTCAAATACAGTTATCTTCTTTTTTTTCTTTTTTTTTTTTTTTGAGACGGAGCCTCAAGCTATCCCCCTGGGTAGAGTGCCATGGCTTCACAGCTCATAGCAACCTCCATCTCCTGGGCTCAAGTGAGTCTCCTGCCTCCGCCTCCCAAGTAGCTGGGACCATAGGCGCCTGCCACAACGCCCGGCCATTTTTTGGTTGCAGCCATTATTGTTGTTTGGCAGGCCTGGGCCGGGGATTCGAACATGCCACCTTAGGTGTACGTGGCTGGCACCTTAGCCGACTGAGCCACAGGCGCCAAGCCAGTTATCTTCTTCTGGAACATGACAGGGGGAGCCTATTGTTGGTGGGGCTGGCGCTAGTGATGTGTGAACTCCTTTCCCCTAGCCGTTTGCATGTGTGCAATAGGATGCCTGTGACCATGGTTACCACCTGCACAAGTGCGAACAGCTTGGAGAAAGGAGCTGTGGCAGATAAAGGGCATTCCAGTTTTCCTTATCGCTCCGTGCTGAAATGCATGGCGTGGCTATGCAGCGTATCTGCATCACTAGGTCTTACTATCGGGGTAGGGCTTGTATTTAACAAAATGCATAGAAATCTTGCTAGGGCTTATTTTTTGGGAAACACGGTAATAAAACTTGAATCATCTCCCCTGCAAGTCCATGAAAAAATTATCTTCTACGAGATTGGTCCCTGGTGCCAAAAATGTTGGGGACTAACGCCCTATCTATAACTCGCATGATCTAATATTGCCCACCTTTTTATATCACCTATAGTCATTTCAGCTAACAACGTTTTAGTTAACAGAGGACTGTGTATATGACAGTGGTGCAAGTAAGATTATAATGAAACTGTGAAAAATTCCTCCTGCATGAGTCCCATTGTAGGACAGTGCATTTCTCATTTGTTTGTTGTGATGCTGGTGTGAGCAACCCTGTGCTGCCAGCTGCCTGTTGCTAGTCATATGAAAGTATATAGCACATAAAGTTGTGTACAATATGTAATACTTGATAATCTTTTTATATTTCTTTCTTTTTTTTTTTTGTTTTTGGAGACAGAGTCTCACTTTGTCACCCTCAGTAGAGTGCAGTGGCGTCATAGCTCACAGCAACCTCAAACTCTTGGGCTCAAGTGATCCCCTTGCCTCAACCTCCCAAGTAGCTAGGACTACACTTTTTATATTTCTTTCCTTTCTTTCTTAGACAGGGTCTTGCTCTGTCACCTGGGCTGAAGTGCAGTGACATCACAGCTCACTGTAACCTAAATTTCCGAAGCTCAAGTCATCTACCTGCTTCAGCTTCAGAAGCTGCAACCACAGTCATGCACTACCATGTGTGGCTGATTTTCTATAGAGGGGAGATTTGCTATGTTGCCCAGGCTGGTCTTGAACTCCTGGCCTCAAGCAATCCTCCTGCCTTGGCTTCCAAAAGTTCTGGGATTACAGGAGAGGGCTGCCACACTTGGCCAAGATAAATATTTTAAAAAATGAATTTATTGTCCTCTTTGTCTCCTTGCTGTCTATGGTGAATGTATACTGCTTTGTAAGCTTTCTTACTCTGTAAGCCTATCTTTCTCTCCTCAATGGTTTATTTCATGCTTGCCTTAAAAAATAAATTTATTGTAACTTATGTGTACAGTAATTTATAAATTGTATAGTAGTGTACAGGAATGTCTAGGCCTTAACACTCATCATTCACCTGACTCACCCAGAACAGTTTGGAATCCTGCAAACTCCAGTGCCCTATACAGGCATACTATTAAACAAAAAAAAATTTTTTTTTCATCATATTTTACTGTACTTTTTTTATTGTTAGAGACAAAGTCTCACTATATTACCTAGTCTAGTCTTGAACTTCTGGCCTCAAAGGGTTCTCCTGCCTCAGCCTCCTGAATAGCTGGGATTAATATTAATAGGCTTATGTAACTGACACTATACATAGTTTATTGTTTGTTTTCTGTGTGTTGGTACATAAATACTTACTGTTATGTTACAGTTGCCTGCAGTATTCAATACAGTAATATGTTGTACTGATTTGTAGACTGGGAGAAATAAGCTATACCATATAGCCTAAGTAGGTTATGCCATCTAGGTGTGTATAAGTAAGTAAACGGATGTTTGCACAGTGACAGAGTTGCCTAATGATGTATTTCTCAGTGTATACCCATCATTAAGTAGCACATGACTGTAGGAGACGCCAAGAGCCAGATTACATCCAAGCAAGATGATCTGTAGCTGAGGCGTGGACCTAGGGCCATTCCTCCACAGGAGTTCCTTGTGGAAGAAGAGCCCGTGCCCTCAGCATGTAGTCATTGTTAATTACTCCCCTCAGCTGTATCATTCCGTGTCAATAAAAGGCTGGTGCAGAGGTTGCTTGGGGCTACCCGGAAAGTAAGGGCAAGCTTGTCCGCCTCTTGCCTAGTTCCTTCCTGTGCTAACCGGGACCAGGGCCATAGAAGCTGGACGGGTCGCGACACATGACTGTATGTTGAGGCATAATTCATATACAATAAACTTCACTCATAATGAATGCTCCCTTGTAACCACCTACCTCAATCAAGATAAAAAACATCTCCATCACTTCTAAAAATTTCTTTTCTTCTTTTTTTCTTATTGAGATAGAGTCTCACACTGTCACCCTCAGTAGGGTGCTGTGACATCACAGCTCATAACAACCTCAAACTCTTGGCCTTAAGTGATTCCTTTGCCTCGGCCTCCCAGGTAGCTGGGACTGCAGGCATCCCCCACAACGCCCAGCTTTTTTTTGTTGGCAGTTGTCATTGTTTAGCTGGCCCAGGTTGGGTTCAAACCCGCCAGCCTCAGTGTATGTGGCCGCCGCCATAACAACTGTGGTACAGGCGCTGAGCCACCAAAATTTCTTTGTGCATCTTTGCAGTCTCTCCTACGTTGGGTCTAGGCATTTACTGATCTCCTTTTCATCCAGGTAGGTTAGTTTACATCTTTTAGAATTTTGAATTTCATATAAATGAAATCATACAGTAGGTACTCTTAAGACTGGCCTCTTTTATACCTCAGCATAGATTCAACAGTGTTGTCTTTCTCACCCCATTTTTTAGTGGCATCATCTTGTTGAATAGTTGGGGGCAATTTTCTTTGTAAGTTTCATCTTCTGGGTATTTTTATTGTTCTTTAGCTAAGGGTCATATAGGCATGACCACTTGTCCCCTGTATTTCCTATAGTGGAAATTGCATTTAAAGCCTTCATGAAGTTGGTCTTTCTTTCTTTTTTTTTTTTTTTTTTAATATTTCTTTCTTTTTTTTGGCCAGGGCTGGGTTTGAACCCATACACCTCTGGCATATGGGGCCGGCGCCCTACTCCTTTAGCCACAGGCACCACCCGAAGTTGGGCTTTCTATGCCTGTATTTCCAGTACTTTGTTAGGCTGAGGTGGAGGATTGTTTGAGGTTAGGAATTTGAGACTAGCTTGAGCAAAAGCAAGACCCTGTCTCTACAAAGAATAGAAAAAATTAGTTGGAGGTGGTGGTGTGCACGGTAGTCTCAGCTTCTCAGGTGGCTGAGGCAGGAGGATTGCTTGAGCTCAGGAATTTGAGGTTATATTGAGCTATGATGACACCACTGTACTTTAGCCCAGACATCGGACATTCTTGTCAGTCCCTGAAGGAAGAACTACCCCCTAAACTTGATGAATTCTCAAATATTTTTGGCTAGAACACATCCTTGATGATCTTGTGTATGTATGTATATATGTTTTGAGACTCAACTTTGTTGCCCCTGATAGAGTGCTATGGTGTCGTAGCTCAAAGCTTCCTCAGACTCAGTGATTCTCTTGCCTCCACCTCCCAAGCAGCTGGGATTGCATGTACCCAACACAATGCCTGGCTATTTTTAGAGATGGGGTCTCACTCTAGTAGCTCAGGCTGGTCTGGAACTTGTGAGCTCAGGCCAAGGCAGGTGGATAACTTGAGCTCACGAGCTCAAGACTAGCCTGAGCAAAACCAACACCCTGTCTCTACTAAAAACAGAAAAACTGAGGCAAGAGGATCACTGGAGCCCGAATTGGAGATTGCTGTGCACTCTCATGTCACAGCACTCTACCAGGCAAAAGCCTGACTCTGTCTCAAAAAAAAATAATAACATATATATATATATTTATCAGGTGCATTAGTGGGGAATATCCTAGGTCAGCGGTTCTCAACCTGTGGGTCACGACCCACAGGAACTGTATTAAAGGGTTGCGGCATTAGGAAGGTTGGGAACCACTGTTCTAGGTGGTTTGGGTCCTTTGGAATGCACAAACTTATATGATTATATAGAGCTATTTTTAATATAGCCACTAGCTCAGAATGTAAAATGTAAAGATTTATGTTTCCATGCTTATTTTCTTATTTTCTTATTTAAAGGGTGGCCAACTCACAGATGAAAAAGTAATTAATAAAAAAGATACGGCAGCTTCTATTTCTTTGTTTGTTTGTAGAGACAGAGTCTCACTTTATCACCCTCAGCAGAGTGCCCTGGCATCACACAGCTCACAGCAACCTCCAGCTCCTGGGTTTAAGTGATGCTCTTGCCTCAGCCTCCCAAACAGCTGGGACTACAGGTGCCCGCCACAACACCTGGCTATTTTTTGGTTGTAGTTGTTATTGTTTGGCAGGCCTGGGCTGGATTTGAACCTGCCAGCTCTGGTATATGTGCCTGGCACCTTAGCTGCTTGAGTTAATAGGCACTGAGCCTCTTGTTTTTCTTTTTCTTTCTTTTTTTTAGAGACAGAGTCTCAGTTTGTCATCATCGGTAGAGTGCTCTGGCGTCATAGCTCATAGCAACCTCCAACTCCTGGGCTTAGGCGATTCTCTTGCCTCAGCCTCCCAGGTAGCCGAGACTAAAAGCCCCTACCTGCCACATGCCCAGCTATTTTTTGTTGCAGTTTGGCAGTCTGGCCGGGGCTGGGTTCAATCCTCCACCCTCGGTATATGGGGCCAGCGCCCTACCCACTGAGCAACAGGCGCCTCCCTGAAATATAGTTCTTAATGGAAAGGCAGAATAAATGCTTAATATTTTCCTTTCTTTACTTACCAATTTTCAAATTAAAGTGTTAATGTTAGTTATTATAATGATGTGGAATTTTGCTCACTGTTTTTTGTTATTTGTAATAAAACATCCATTGAAATGGTATATTTTAGGCTCGGCGCCTATGGCTCAAGTGGCTAAGTTGCCAGCCACATACACCTGAGTTGGCAGGTTCGAATCCAGCCCAGTCCCGCCAAATAACAATGATGGCTGCAACCAAAAAATAGCCGGGTGTTGTGGTGGTTGCTTGTGGTCCCAGCTACTTGGGAGGCTGAGGCAGGAGACTCACTTGAGCCCAAGAGTTGGAGGTTGCTGTGAGCTGTGAGGCAACCGCACTCTACCCAGGGGGACAGCTTGAGGCTCAGTCTCAAAAAAAAAGAAAAAAAGAAAAGAAATTGTGTATTTTAGTACTCTATAGTCATATATTTGTTTTTGATCCTTGTAAAAAATCATGAGTTCATATTGATATTTCCAATAAAATACTTTGTTTAAAAATTTTTTTATTGTGGGAAAATATATACAACATAAAATATGCTATTTTAACCTTTTTTTTTTTTTTTTTGAGACAGTCTCACTTTGCTCCTCCCATCGGTAGAATGCTGTGGCATCACAGCTCACTGCAACCTCAAACTTTTGGGCTCAAGTGACTCTTGCCTCAGTCTCCGGAGTTGCTGGGACTATAGGTGCCTGCCACAAAGCCCAGCTATTTTTGTTACAGTTGCCACTGCTGTTTTAGCTGGTCGGGGCCTGGTTCAAACCCATTATCCTTGGTATACGGGGCCAGCGCCCTACCCACTGAGCCATAGGCGCTGCCCTGTTTTACCCATTTTTAAGTGTATAATCTGTTGGCTTTACTTACATTCACATTATTATGTAGCCATCACTGCCATCTATCTCTAGAAACTTTTATCTTTCCCATCTGAAACTGTGTACCTATTTTATATTTTTTTAAACTTTATTCAAATTAATATGAAGGTACAATATTTAGGTTACATTGTTCACACTTCCAGGATAAAGTTCCATTTGTAGAAGAGCCCCTTACACACCCTCACAATGTGCACGTTAGGTGAGATCACACCTGTTGCCCTCCCTCCCTTTGCCATATGTCCTCCCTGCTTTCCTCTGCCCCCAAACTGGACTATAATAGTGTTTTATTGTTTGTAGGAGCATGTAATTGTTGATACATTGTGTTAATATTAGTATGAAGTACACTGGATATTTAGCTTTCAATTCTTGTGATACTTTACTAAGAAGAATGTATTTCAGCTCCATCCAGGTAAATGTAAAAGATGTAAAGTCTTTATCTTTTTTAATGGCTGCATAATGTTCCATGGTATACATGTACCACAGTTTGTTGATCCATTCATGTGTTGATGGGCACTTAGGTTGCTTCCATGATTTGGCAATTATGAATTGAGCTGCAATAAACATTTTAGTGCAAATGTCTTTGTGGCAAAATGTTTTATGTTCTTCTGGGTAGATACCTAGTGATGGGATTGCAGGGTCAAATGGGAGGTCTACATTTAGATCTTTGGGGGTTCTCCATACTTCTCTCCAAAAGGGCTGTGTTAGTTTGCAATCTCACCAGCATTGTAGAAGTGTTCCCTTCTCTCCACATCCATGTGCCAGCAGAAAGTGTGTACCTATTAAGTTCTAATTTCCCATTCCTCTAGGCTAGTTGTTTCTCAACTTCCTAATGCCGCCACCATTTAATACAGTTTCTGTGTGTCACAACCCACAGGTTGAGAACTGCTGCTCTAGCCTCTGGCAGCCCAGCTACCATTCTACTTTCTATCTGAATTTGACTACTATAGTTTAACTCACATATATGTTCCATATTAGTGAAATTATAGACTATATTTCCTTTTGTGATTGACTTATTTCATTAAGCACAGTTGTAGGAGACTGTACACTTAAGTTTGTGGAAGCTGTCACCAGCTCTTGAGGAAGGCGCTGGGAGTGAGGCAATCTGCTAGCCAGCATGGAGATGTTTGGCTGCCTGGAGACAAGCCCTCAAGCAGCGGTATGCATTAATGAGTTAAGATTGGTTGCTTGTTAGCAAGCAGGTGTTATACATTGGACATTCATGGTACAGCAAGGTGGGAGGGGGGAGGGAGAGCACATAGTGATCATTGAGCACGTAGCTCTTGTGTATCGGCCCCCACATCTGTTGTATAATGCTTCATTAAAAGGCCACAACAGAGGTGGCTCAAGGCTGTCCTTCCATGTAGTCCATGGAATATGGGAAGCCCTCCCCTTTTTTGAGACAGTCTCGTTATGTCACCCTTGGTAGAAAGCTGTGGCGTCACAGCTCACCGCAACCACAAACTCTTGGGCTTAAGTGATTCTCTTGCCTCAGCCTCCCAGGCAACTGGGACTATAGGCGCCTTTTACAATGCCCGTTTTTTTTTTTTTTAATTTATTGTTTTTGTTGTTGCAGTTGTCATTTCTATTTCACTGGCCCCTGTTGAGTTCGAACTCACAACACTCAGTGTGTGTGGCTGGCGCCGTAACCATTGTGCTCCTGGAGCCGCCCGGGAAGCCTCCTTCTTCCAGGCACTTATACCTCCAATCCGTGGTCCCAGCTGGTTTTATTCACATGGCCAGGGGGTGCCCACAGCGGGCACCGACACACAGTGTCTTCTGGGTTCGTCTGTGTTGTACCATGTATCAGAATTTTCTTCTTTTTTAAGGCTGAATATTAATTTTCCACTGTGTGCAGGTACCACATTTTGTTATCCATTCTTCTGTTGGTGGACACTTGAGTTGCTTTTCTACATGTTAGCAATTGTGAATAATGCTGTTATAAACATAAATGTACAAATCCCTGTTCCAGTTCTTGCTTTCACTTTTCTTGCGTATTCTATTTAAAATTTTAAAATTCTCTTTAAAAACTTCTATCTTGGTATAATAGTAGATTTATAGACAGTTAGAAAAATAGAAGCAAGGTCCCATGTTATCCTTCACTAAGTTTTCCTCAATGGTATTATCTTCCACAACTGTAATACAATTTTTTTTTTTTTTTTGGAGACAGAGTTTCACATTGTCACCCTCCATGGAGTGCGATGGCGTCATAGCTCACAGCAACCTCCAACTCTTGGGCCCAAGTGATTGTCTTGCCTTGGTCTCCCAACTACTTGGGACTATAGGCGTCTGCCACAACACCTGGCTGTTTTGTTAGAGACGGGGGTCTTGTTCCTGCTCAGGCTGTTCTTGAACCTGTGAGCTCAGTGCAATCCACCTGTCTCAGCTTCCCAGAGTGCTAGGATTATGGGCATGACCCACCTTGCCTGGCCTAGTACAATGTTAAGACCAGAAAATTGCTGGGCCTCGGGGCTCACACCTGTAATCTTAGCACTTTTGGAGGCTGAGATAAGTGGATTGCTTGAGCTTAGGATTGTGAGACACAGCCTGAGTTAGAGTAAGACCCCAGTTCCTCTACTTTAAAAAGAGAGAGAGAGAGAGAGAGAGAGAGAGAGAAACTAGCTGGGTGTTATTGCATTCACCTGTAGTCCCAGCTACTCTGGGAGCTGAGGCAAGAGGACGGCTTGAGCCCAAGAGTTACTGTGAACTATAATGATGCCATGGCACTCTACCTGGGTGACAGAGTGAGACTATGCGCCCCCCCCCCAAAAAAAAAAAAGAAGACCAAGAAAGTGACTTTGGTATCCTCCAGGGATTGATTCCAGGACCAGAGCATACCAAAAAGCATATTTAACATTCCTCAGATAAAATGGAATAGTATTTGCATGTCACATATGCATATCCTCCTGTATACTTTAAATCTAACAATGTAATTGTTATGCAAATAGTTTTTACACTGTATTGTTTTCCTTTTTGTTATTTTTCTTTCTTTTTTTTACTCCTGAATATTTGGATTTGTATTTGGTTGAACCCAAGCTTGGGAAACCCATGGATAAAGAGGGCTGACTTGACTTTATTCAGATTTTACCAGTTACAAACATACTAATTTATTTTTAATTTCAGATTAATACAAGGGTACTTAAGATTATGTTACATTGTTTGTATTTGTCAGGAAGTGTCTGAGTTATAATTGAGTCCTTTGCCCAAGAGATGTGCCATATACCCCTACATTGTATCCATTACGTGAGAAAATGTACTCATTTATATGAACCTGTGTGCAAGCCTATGCAGTTTTATCATGTATAGATTGGTGTAACTGCTACCACTAGGATGGAGAATTGTTCTCTCATCACAAAGATCTTATCTTCTGTGTTACTCAATTATGGTATGCTCACCTCTCCCATGTTCCCTTCTCTTTTCAAGCCGTAATTCCTCTCAACCACTGATAGGTTCTTAATAATTTTGACATTTTTAGGGTGTCACATTGATAGAAATGCAGTCTGTTGAATGGTTTCTTTTTCGTTTGTCCTAATTCCCTTGAAATAGAGCCAAGTTGTTAGATGTCAACAGTTCATTCCTTTCTGTTGCTGAGCTGTATTCTAGGAACCAGAGGTTGTTTAACCATTTACTCATTGGGAGGTATTTGGGTTTGTAATGTTTGTTAGGGCGGCCATAACAAAGTATTAAAAGCCGGGTGGCTTAAACCACAGAAATTTATTGTTTGGAGGTTGGAAATCCAATATCAAGGAGTTGGCAGGGGTACGTCTTTATTTATTTATTTATTTATTTATTTATTTATTTATTTATTTATTTATTTATTTGTATTTTTGTTGAGACCAAGTCTCATTTTGTGGCCCTCTGTAGAGTTTTGTGACATCATGGCTCGCAGCAACCTCCAACTGTTGGGTTCAAGGGATTCTCTTCCCTCAGCCTCCCTAGTAGCTGGGACTGTAGGTGCCTGCCACAACACTTGAGCCTCCCAGAGTTCTAGGATTATAGGCGTGAGCCACATGCCCAGCCAGGGGTACTTCATTCTGAGAGCTGTGAGAAAGGATCTGTTCCATGCCTCTCCCCTAGCTTCTGGTAGTTCTGGCAGTTTTTGATGTTCCTTGGCTTATAGAAACAATACCACTATCTCTGCCTTCATTTTCACACAATATTCTCCCTGTGTGCTTTCCTGTGCATGTCTTGTCTCCAAATTTCCCTCTTTTATAAGGATACCATATTGCATTAGGATCCATTCTAAGTACTTCATTTTAACTTGATAACTTGTGTAAAGACCTTAAATCCAAATAAGATCTAATTAGGAGCTATTGAAGACTTAGGGCTTTAATATTTGAATTTTGGAGGTCACAATTCAACTCTTAACATAGCAGAGTTACTTCTAATGCTTGGCTTTTAAAATGAAACTTCTATGAATATTCATGTACATGTTTTTTGTGTGTATAGAGGTTTTCCTTTTAGGATAAATGGTCAGAAATAATATTGCTGATTATTATGGTAAAAAACATGTATGGTTTTCAACACAACTTCTAAGCTCTTTGCCATAGTGGTTGAATCATTTTACATTTTCACCAGCTGTGTATAGCAATCAATTTTGATTCATCTTTGCCAGTATATTGATGTTGTCACTTTTTTATTTTTGCAATTCTGATAGGTATAGTGATACCAGATTGTGGTTTTAATTTGCATTTCCCTGTTTCAATTTTAGCATATTTTTTCTTTTCATTTCTTTTTTTATTAAATCATAGCTGTGTATGTTAATGCAATCATGGGGTACAGTGTGGTGTTTTCATATACAATTTGAAATATTTTCATCGAACTGGTTAACATAGGCTTCATGTCATTTTCTTAGTTATTGTGTTAAGACGTTTATATTCTACTTTTAGAAAGATTCACTTGTACTCTTGTAAGATAAACCATAGAGGTGATTCCCTCCAATCACCCTCCCTCCATCCATCCATCCCCCTCCTCCCCCCCCCATATTTAGCATGTGTTTTTAAAAGTTCCTTTTATGCTTCAAATCTTGGGTCTTATTATTAACATGCTTACTTATATCGTTTCTCCTATAGAATATCATTTTTTTTTTTTTTGAGACCGAGCCTCAAGCTGTCACCTTGGGTAGAGTGCTGTGGCATCACAGCTCACAGCAACCTCCAACTCCTGGGCTCAAGCGAGTCTCCTGCCTCTGCCTCCCAAGTAACTGGACCACAGGCGCCCACCACAATGCCTGGCTACTTTTTGGTTGCAGCCATCATTGTTGTTTGGTGGGCCTGGGCTAGATTTGAACCTGCCAGCTCAGATGTATGTGGCTGGCGCCTTAGCTGCTTGAGCCATAGGCGCTGAGCCTCCTATAGAATATCTTAAGAAGAAAATTATATTATAACAAACAACCAAACTATTACATGAAGATTAATTTTGTTATTATTTTTGTCCTTAGAATTCATCCCACTAAGAATAAACAAAGCATTGTGTTCTGAAACCATTATAAATGTTTTCTTTGTTAAAAAAATTGCTTTCTTTGTATGCTCATGTTATTAATTTGATGTATGCAATTAGGTTTATTTTTTCCAATTATTTTTCAATTTTAGGACTTTTTAAAATTTAGTTTCTTTTTTTCTTTTCTTTCTTTTTTTTTCTTTCTTTTTTTTTTTTTTGCAGTTATGGCCAGGGCAGGGCTTGAACCTGCCATCCCCGGTATATGGGACTGGTGTCCTACTCCTTGAGCCAGAGGCACTGCCCTCAGTTTTATTTTTTGAATGAGTAATACATTTTCCTGATTCAAAAGTTAAAATTAATTGGAAAACTAGGTGGAAGATTTCCAGATTCCTGCCTCCTGTAGTGTTTTTTTTTTTTTTTTTCGCAGTTTTTCACCGGGGCTGGGTTTGAACCAACCACCTCTAATATATAACCAACCTCCTACTCTTTGAGCCACAGGCGCCACACCTTCTTGTAGTCCTTTTTTATCCCACCCTGTAGACGAGTGGTTCTCAACCTTCCTGATGGTGACGAGTGGTTCTCAACCTTCCTGATAGTGCAGCCCTTTAATACAGTTCCTGTGGGTTGTGACTCACACAGGTTGAGAATTGCTGCCATAGACATTTAAAAATATTTCTTATTAATACTTCCAATATTTCATTTTGTGCATACAAATACATCCAAATCACACACATTCTTATTTTACAACTTTTTCTTGTGTAAGTAGTACACTGATCAACATAATTTGATGTAAACTTTGATATTAAGTACCAGACCTAACAGACGATTTTTAGAGCTCTGTTAATAGTGTTTTTTCTGGTTGAGAGTTGACTCTGCCACACTGACTTCTGAACTGTTTTGTGATCTACAAGTTAATGATCAATATGAAATAATAGTAGATTTACTAGTAACTAAGTTAAAAGGTATATAGCAATGGAGAGACTGCTTGTTACTCTGTAACTTAAGGACAGAAAAACAGATGAAATACAGCCAAAGCAGGTGACCTGTGTTTGGAGACATAATGAAGAACAACATTCAAGTAAGATGATGTGTGAGAGAGGTATTTGGCAAACATAAGAATAATAATATGTATGAAATAGTTGGAGGAAAAAGTGTTTTCCCTTTCTTAGATGGAGTTTACTAATCAGAAGAGCTGAACACAATCATTGGTGGGTAGGGAGAGGGGAGTGAGGTAGAGCGAGGTTGTTTTTCATGATGAAAGGAGCATTCTGAGTTTTTTTTTTCTTTGCCTAAGTTAATAGTAGAATAAAATGGGAGATTCTTGGATGAGAACAATCTCATACATGTAATTTTTGGTTTTGCTGCATTATTTGGCAGATAATTTTTTGTCAAGTGGATCATTACAACACATCTTTTTCTGTAGAAATAATTTTCTAATTAAGAAGTTTCTTTCCTCACTAATGACTTAGCAGATAACCATTGTTAACAGCAAGCTATGTCATAACAGCAAAGTTGTAATAACTATGAATCTAAGACAGTTTCAAGTTCTCTGAAATATATTTTCAAGTGTAATGAAAACAGTCCTAGCATTGGTATTTATTTATTTATTTTTGAGACAGTCTCATTTTGTTGCCCTTGGTAGAGTGCTCTGGCGTCACAGCTCACAGCAACCTCCAACTCTTGGGCCAAGCAATTCTCCTCCCTCAGCCTCCCAAGTAGCTGGGGCTACATGCATCCACCACAGTGCCCAGCTATTTTTTTTATTGCATTTGGCATTGCTATTTAGTAGGCTCTGTCCAGGGTTGAACCTGCCTGCCTGGTGTATGTGCCCTAACCACTGAGCCCTAGTACATACATGTATTTAATAATAGATTCCTTTTTGTTTTTTTTTGAGACAGTCTTACTTTGTTGCCCTCAGTAGAGTACTGTGGTATCATAGCTCATAGCAACCTCAAACTCTTGGGCTCAAGAGATCCTCTTGCCTCAGCCTCCTAAATAGCTGGGACTACAGGTGCTTGCCACAATGCCTGGCTATTTTTAAGAGATGGAGTCTCACTCTTGCTTCAGGCTGGTCTCGAACCTGTGAGCACAGGCTATCCACCTGCCTTGGCCTCAGAGACTGCTAGGATTATAGGTGTGAGCCACTGCACCTGCTAATGATATATTCTTTTTTTTTTCTTTTTTGAGGCAGAGTCTCACTTTGTCACCCTCGGTAGAGTGTCATGGTGTCAAAGCTCACAGCAACCTCAGACTCTTTGGCTTAAGTGATTCTCTTGCCTCAGCCTCCCAAGTAGCTGGGACTACAGTTACCCACTACAATGCCTGGCTATTTTTTTTAGAGACAGGGTCTCGCTTTTTCTCAGGTTGGTATTAAACTCCTGAGCTCAAGTAATCCATCTGTCTCGGCCTCTCAGAGTGCTAGGATTTACAGGTGTGAGCCACCGTACCTAGCCCAATAATAATAATCTTTTTTTTTTTTTTTTTTGAGACAGAGCCTCAAGCTGTGTCCCCCTGGGTAGAGTGCTATGGTATCACAGCTCACAGCAGCCTCCAACTCCTGGGCTCAACTGAGTCTCCTGCCTCCGCCTCCCAACTAGCTGGGACACAGGTGCCTGCCACAACGCCTGGCTATTTTTTGGTTGCAGCCATCATTGTTGTTTGGCAGGCCTGGACTGGATTTGAACCTGCCACCTTAAGTGTATGTGGCTTGTGCCTTAGCCACTTGAGCCACAGGCGCCAAGCCAATAATATTCTTAATATATTTTTGCTGACTCATTATTTTGGCTTACTTTGTTAGCGTCTTGATAGTCTTTTGTGGGGATGTTTTGCAGGCAGTGTCCAACCTTTGTTCTTCTCTCCTGCACACTGGTAGAAGCATTGTCTTGGGCCACACATTAAATACACAAACACTAACAAAAGCAGAAAAGTGGGCTGGGCACAATGGCTCACACTATAAATGCCATCTCTTAAAAAAAAAAAAAAATAAAAGAGGCGTTGTGGCAGGTGCCTGTAGTCCTAGCTACTTGGGAGGCTGATACAAGAGAATTGCTTGAGCTAAAGATTTTAAGGTTGCTGTGAGCTATGATGCCATGGCAGTCTAGCAAGGGTGACAAAATGAGACTATCTCAAAGAAAAAAAGCGAAAAGCTGGGCAGGGTGCCTGTGGCTCAGTAGGTAGGGCTCTGGCCTTGTATACCCGGGGTGGTGGGTTCAAACCCAGCCTTGGCCAAACTGCAACAAAAAAATAGCCCGGCATTGTGGTGGGCACCTGTAGTCACAGCTACTTGGGAGACTGAGGCAAGAGAATCTACAAAATCCAGGAGTTGGAGGTTGCTGTGAGCTGTGACACCCACATCACTCTACTGAGGGTGATAAAGTGAGACTCTGTCTCTACAATAAAAAAATAAAAGAAAAAAGTGAAAAAAAGCCCATGAATAATTTTTGTGACATCTGACATCAAAGATAAGCAAAATAAAATCATTACATAATCCTCATGTAGCCCATGGGTCTCAGATTGGACAGCTCTGCAAGTTTAATGTATTTATAAAGTAGTCTTTTTTTTTTTTTTTTGGTAGAGACAGAGTCTCACTTTATCACCCTTGGTAGAGTGCTATGGTGTCATAGCTCACAGCAACCTCCAACTCCTGGGCTTAAGCAGTTCTCTTACCTCAGCCTCCGGAGTAGCTGGGACTACAGGCGCCCGCCATAACGCCCAGCTATTTTTTTGTTGCAGTTTGGCCAAAGCCGAGTTTGAACCCGTCATCCTCAGTATTTGGGGCCGGCGCCCTACCCACTGAGCCACAGGTACCACCCTCATAAAGTAGTTTTTGGGCTCTGTTGCTCTAGGAAGGGTTAAAAAATTACCATTATGTAGCTCCACGCCTGTAGCTCAAGCGGCTAAGGGTCCAGCCACATACAGCATAGCTGGGAGGTTCAGATCAAGCCTGGGCCTGCCAAACAACAATGACAACTACAACCCCCCTCCAGAAAAAAAAAACCAAAAAAACAATAGCTGGGGTGTTGTGGACGGTGCCTGTAGTCCTAGCTACTTGGGAGGCTGAGGCAAGAGAATTGCTTAAGCCCAGGAGTTGGAGGTTGCTGTGAGCTGTGAGGTCATGGCACTCTACGACGACAGCTCTTGGCTCTATCTCAAAAACAAAAAACAAACTATCATTATCTAGAGCTGAGAATGAGAGTTGGTCAGTTTAGATGGCATACTAGAGAGGATGAAATACACTCATGGGTGTGTATAGTCAGAAAATGGAATAGGTTACAGGGCAAAATAACTGTGTGTTGTGTGTTTGTGTGTGAGCGTCAGAAGCAGAGGTAGAGGCAGGCCCTGGTGTTATATTTTCATGTCTCTCCTTAGTGGATCGCATTTATGTTCTGTGTTCCCTCCCTTGAGTTTAATGTAATCAAATGTTGCATTTTTAAGGATAAGTAATTCCTAATCCTTAGTTTCATAACATGAGACAATTTAGTATGCTAATCCTTGAATGCAGCTCACTTGCTTTGCTGCTAGAAGGTTGTTGTTGATTTTTTCCTTGGCTTTAAGTTTTCTATTCTCTTGTCAGTAACTGTGAAAACTTTACTTGTACCAACATATTTTGAAAGAGGGAGGGAACATTTGTTTTATTTATTTATTTCTAACATTTGCTAAATGAATTTTTTTTCTTCTGAGACAGAGTCTCACTTTGTCACTCAGTAGAGTGCTGTGGCATCGTAGCTTACAGTAAACTCAAACTCTTGGGCTCAAGTGATTCTCTGCCCTCAGCCTTTCAAGTAGCTGGGACTATAGGTGCCCACCAGGTATTTTTAGAGGTGGGGCCTCACTCTGGCTCAGGGTGTTCTCAAACTCCTGAGCTGAAGCAGTCCACCTGCCTCAGCCACTCAGCATGCTAGGGTTATAGGCGTGAACCACCAGGCCTGGCCCTGTTAAATGGATTTCAATTTCAATGATAATTTTCATACTTTATGGTGAGTAACTTTAAAAATGTAGCTGGAATCATTCTCATTCATCCAAGTGCTTTCATGTCTTTTGAAACAGGTAGCTAGATCATTTCTTTTGATATTTTGCTGTAAAATTAATAGAACGTTTGTGACATTTTAACCTTATTAAATGGGAGCGAAAATGTCAAAATAAGTACATATCAATTATACAGTGTCTAAATTTATAAGATTACATTTCAAAAGGGCGGTACCTGTAGCTTAAGGAGTAGGGCACCAGCCTCATATGCCGGAGGTGGCGGGTTCAGACCCTGCCCCGGCCACAAACTGCAACAAGAACAAAAAAATTACATCTCAAAAGATGTCAATAGTTGTGTTATAGGCTCATGCCCATAGCACAGTGGTTACAGTGCCAGCCATATACACTGAGGCTGGTGGGTTTGAAGTCACCCCAGGCCAACTAAAACAAGAATGAGAACTGCAATAAAAAAATAGCTGGGCTTTGTGGCGGGTGTCTGTAGTCCCAGCTACCTGGGAGGCTGAGGCAAGAGAATCACTTAAGCTCAAGAGTTTGAGGTTGCTGTGAGCTGTGATGCCATAGCACTCTACCCGAGGTGCATGGTGAGACTCTGTCTCAAAAAAAAAAAAAATAGTTGTGGGCAGCGCCTGGAGGGAGGTGGTGGGTTTATACATAGTATGCTTGTTTAATAGAAAGGTATTCTTTTGATAATTTTGTGAGTCTATACCATATGAGAGAATCTTGCTTAATAAAAGGTTTATTTTTTTTTTTTGAGACAGAATCTCACTTTGTCACCCTTGCTGTGGTAGCATAGCTCACAGCAACCTCAGACTCTTGGGCTCAAGAGATTCTCTTGCCTCAGTCTCCCAAGTAGTTGGGACTACAGGCACCTGTCACAATGCCTGGCTATATTTTAGAGACTTGCTCTTGCTCAGGCTGGTCTTGAACTCCTAAGCTCAAGCAATCTACTTGCCTTGGACTCCTGGAGTGGTAGGATTATACGTGTGAGCCACAGTGCCTGATGAAAGGTTTAAATTTAATTTTTTATTGTGATAAAACCATAAAATTTATCATTTTAATCATTTTAAGTGTTATTTGTACAGTTCAGTAATGTTATGTATATTCACACTATTCTGAAATGGATTTATAGGAATTTAAAACTCTGTACCCAGTTAACAACTCCACTTTTCCCCCTTCTCATAGGCTCTGGTAGCTACCATTCTACTTTCTGTTTCTATGAAATTGGCTTACTTTAGATACCTTGTAAGCAGAATCATAGTACTTGTCTTGATGTGACTTAGCATAATGTTCTGTTTCATCTGTGTTAAATTTCCTTCCTTATTAAAGGTGAATAATGTTCTCTTGTATGTATATATTACATTTCATTCATCCATTTATCTCTTGATGTCCATTTTAGCTACTTTTACCTCTTAGCTAATGTGAATAGTAGTGCTATTAATGTAGGTGTGCGAATACCTATTTGAGATCTTGTTTTCATTTCTTTTGAGTAAAATACCCAGAAGTGGGATTGCTGGATCATCATGGTAGTTCTAGTTTTAATTTTGAAAAGAACGTTCATTTAGTTCTTTTTAGTGGTTGCACCATTTCACACGCCTGTTAACAGTGCACAGGAGTTATAATTTCTCCATTGTCACTGACTTTTATTTTTATAGTAACCATCCTAATTGGGCATGTGGTGATACATCATTTTGGTTTTGATTTGCATTTATATGAAGATTAGTGATATTTAGCTTTTTTATATACTGTTGGCCATTTGTATATCATTTTTTGAGAAATGCATGTTCAAGTCTTTTGCCCACTGGAAAAGTAAGTTGCTATTTATTTATTTTTGATATAGAGTTTGGCTCTATCACTCAAGCTAGAGTGCAGTAGCCCCATCATACTTCCCTGTAACCTCAAACTCTTGGGTTTAAGCAATCCTCCTTCCTCAGCCACCCAAGTAGCTGGGACTATAGGCACCTGCCATGGTGCATGGCTAGTTTTCCTATTGTTAGTAGAGAAGGGGGTCTCACTCTTGCTCAGGCTGGTCTTGAACTTCTGAGCTCAAGAGATCTCCTCATCTCTATTTGTTTTTCTTTACAATTTTGATTACTATAGATTTGTATAGTAAGTCCTCACTTAATACTGATAGGTTCCTCGAAACTATTACTTTAAGTAAAATGACATTGTGAAAGTTTTTTTTCTCATCAACAATGTATCATGATATTATTCATTTGAGGAACCTTCTGAGTGTTATTTCCCTTTAAGTTACAGTTTCTGTAACTGTTGCCTATGGGCAACATTACTTACAGAAAGTAATGTTTTGAAATTCGGATGTGTGAGTCTGCCAACTTTGTTCGTTTTTCCAAATTTGTTTGGGCTATTTGGGATCTCTTCAGATTCCATTTGAATTTCAGGATATTTCTGAAAAACATAATTATATTTTCATTTTGATAGGGATTAGATTGAATCTGTAGATTACTTTGGGTAGTATGGACATTATAGCTGTAATAAGTCTTCCACTTCATGAAAACAAGATGTTTTTCCATTTAATTGTGTCATGTTTAATTTCTTTAACAACATTTTGTGTTTTTCAGTGTCTAAGTCTTACCCCGTCTTGGTTAGGTTTATTCCTTATTATTTTATTCTTTTTGATGAGATTGTAAATTGTTTTCTTTTCTTTCTTTTTTTGAGACAGTCTCACTATGTTGCCCGCCACAACGTCTGGCTATTTTTTTGTTGCAGTTGTTATTGTTTAGCTGACCTGGACTGGGTTTGAACCTGCCAGCCTCCATGTATGTGGCCAGCACCATAACCACTGTGCTACGGGCGGGCATCAAGCCTATAATTGTTTTCTTAATTTCCTTTTCAGATTGTTAATTTTTCTTTTCTTTTGAGACATTCTCTCTCCTTTGCCCTGGGTAGAGTGCCTTAGCATCAGTGTAGCTCATGTCAATTTCAAACTCTTGGGTTCAAGCAATTCTCTTGTCTCAGCCTCTGGAGTAGCTGGGAATAACCCTGCTGTGTTCACAAACTGAATTGTGAAAGCATATTTGATTTCTGAACTTGAATATGAATATAATTAAAGCCTCTGAATTGTATAGTTGTAGGTGAAAAGATTTTAATAAGGTCTTGACTAAATCAGAAGTGAAAGGAACAAAAATGCATATGTGACATGTTCTGTTGTGTAGTCAAGCTAAAATGGAAAAAAAAGGTAATGTGCGTAGTAGTCACAGCAGTTCTGACTTTTAGGTTAAAATTTTTCCTTATCTATAAAGTCATTTAGTTTAATTCTTTACTACTTTTAATTATTTTGGCTACAGTTATATCTCTATCATTGGGCACATTATTAATAAACACTCAGTATTTAGTTTAGAACTTTACTACCTAGGATAAATAAATGTGGAAGCTTTGGATGTAATTTGTTAAGTACGTGACATGAAAATGAGAATTCTCCTAAAATCTAAGCAGGATTATCCTGTCTATCTACCTTGCTATGGAATTTGCCTTGATACTTACCTGCCACTGCTTCAAATCTGCCAATGAGCCAGTGATGCCCAGTGTGAAATATTGATGGTAATTACATTATTGTGCTTATATTATGGTGTGTAACACTTAAGAATGTTAACATGAATTTAGTTATTTGTTGTAGTTTTTTTGTGAGATCTAGATATTTATTTATACCAGCTAATTGGGTCTCACCTGAAATGTTGGCAGCTGTTAAATCCAGTTAGAGTTACCTGTTGTGATATCTTAATATATAGCAAGTTATGTTCATGAGAGATGTATGTGTATATGTATAAAATTAACTCAGTGCAGAAAGTTAAATGTCAAGTTAGTGTTCAGATTGAAACAAGATGAAAAGTAGGCATTGGCAGCACTTTTAAAAATTATTAGCTGCTCTGGGCATACTGAGAAATGATTTTAAGGTGGGAGTATATGATAAAACAAATAATTATTTTGATATTTGTCTTAGAGTAGAGCCAGAAGATGTGTAGTGAACTGCAGCTTATTAGGACAGACTGGAGAATTAGCAGACATGGAATTTGAGAGCAGAGATGTATCCAAGATGTCTGCTATAATATGGTATCCAGTGTCAAGCAGCAGCTAGTGCCAGTAGGTTCAACCGGAGGAGGACAATACTTATAGCATTCACGTTAGGGCAACTCAAGAGGCAGATTCTACTTCCTGGGATTGGGGTGGGAGACATAGGACAGCAAGAACATGTCAGAGGCACTGGGTGTGATCTTGGGTGATTACAAGTAAGTACTGGGTATGCAAGAATAAGGCAGAAACCTTTTTTTTGTGCCCCCCTTCCTCTGCAATATTCATACTATTGGTTAGTATTTGTTTGTTGCTAAGTTTACAAGTGGCATGTTAGATTTTTTTTTTTATAGAAACCAGAACTGATGGTCAAGAACTGGGACAGGCTGAATATGTAGGTTAGGCCAGATGATCCCAGTTTTGATGAGGGAACTTGGACAATTAAGTTTGAGAACTCATCCTGGAAAAAGTGCTTTGAAGGTGGACTAGGTGCTGTCTTTTGGTGCATAGCTTCTGAATGGAAGTACTTGGAAGTACTTTGAAGGTGACCACAATTATACCATATATTCCACAGTAAGGTATGTAGTGCTTTTTGTAGGATGAGTATGCCAACTTAATTGTCTGACTTTGTAGTTTGAAAATGTTGGTAGACAAGGAAAGTAGGGAAATTGCTACTACCATACACATAAAAATAGGAGGTGAACAGGTAGATCTTTCGAGTTGTATTTGACTTTAGTTTCTGGCAGTTTGTAGTGATGGCATATTTGTATACTGCCCTAGCTTACGCCTTCCCCTCTTTCTGAAAGTAAAAGTTATTTATTTTTGAAGTGTTTTTAGCCTTAGGTGTGTTCACTTTGCCTACTTAGTTATTTCAGAAAGGCCTTTTACGTTTGGCCTCTCCTTTAAAATTTCTGAGCACAGATAGGGACCTAACGGATAATTAGTTAAGAAATGTAGCTAGGGTCATTAATTTTCTTTCTTTCTTTCTTCCTTTTTCTTTCTTTTTTTTTGAGACAGAGTCTCACTATGTCACCCTGGGTAAAGTAAGTACTGTGGTGTCACAGCTCACAGCAACCTCCAACTCTTGGTCTTAAGCAATCCTCTTGTCTCAGCCTCCCAAGTAGCTGGGACTACAGGCGCCTGCCACAACACCCAGCTAATTTTTGTTGTTGTTGTAGTTTAGCTGACCCGGGCTAGGTTTGAACCCACCACCCTGGGTGCATGTAGCTGGCACTGTAACCACTGTGCCAAAGGCACTCAGCCAGGGTTATTAATTTTCTTACACATGCAGATTTTTTAGGCACATCCTCTGGAGGTTACCTATTCCTGCACTGGAGCAGGACTACCATTAGGAATTCTTGAGGATTTCATTCTTTGTAGATTTGCAGATGATACATGTAGTAACTATAGTGTGAGTGTTGTTATCAAGAGGATAAGATTTTACTACTGTCTGTGCACACATGATCACTGCTTGATTTTTATCCTTTTCACCATGTAATTTACTCAGAAGACTTTAGCACAGTGGTTCTCAACCTTCCTAATGCCGTGACCCTTTAATATAGTTCCTGTGGGTCTTGACCCACAGGTTGAGAACTGCTGCTTTAGCACAAATTAGGGATATGAAAAGAGGGTTGAGAAATATATTTTGGGTAGGGAGAATATTTATAAGGTTATTTATTAATCATCAATGGAGCAGTAGTATCCCCCCCTTTTAAGGGTAGGTATTTATGTCTAAATTTTGGGTGAGTTTCTCATTTCTTACCCTGTGGGCTAAAATTGCCATGTGTCATTGCACATAGCAATGATAGTAACTTTCCTGTTCTGATCAATTGTGTATTACTGCAGGAACTAGTCTACCTTTAGCATTCACAACCTTAAAATAAATGGCAGACTTGTCTGCTGTCTCCTGAAAAAGTACGTAGGCCAATGAACAGAACATACCCCTGGACCCTGTTATCGAGAGTCTTTACAAACGTGTCTGTTCTGTTCATCTTGAGTAGGCAAACATAATGAAGACAATTTTATGACAAAACACAGAGTTTTTGTATATGTTTAACTTTATAAGACTAAGGACATGAAGTATGAATAAATCAGATTTTAGCATTATAGTTTTGCAATTCCTCAAGTAGTTCAGTTTTTAATAGCATATGTTAAAAAGTAAAGTCTCCCCTCAGAATTGTCTACAGAAAAAGAAGCCATACTCAGTAAAATAAGGAGGTTTATTCTGAATCAAATTTGGCGACCATGACCTGGGATCCATACCCAAGAAGCCTTGAGCATGTGGGCTTGAGGTAGTGGGGTTAAAGTTTGATTTTATACATTTTAGGGAGACAGGAATTATTGGTGAGGTCATAAATCAATATGTGGAAAAGATACATTGGTTTGGCCCAAGAAGGTAGGACATCAAGATGTGGGTTCTTACAGCTTATAGGTAGATTTAAAGATTGTCCCACTGACAGTTGGCTGAAAGGCTCTTTTTAAAAGACCAAGAGTCTGTGAAAAAGAATGCTTAAGATAAAGGGTCTGCTAATTAGCCAAAGTACTGGACTAACTCAAGTGGATTGTTATGTATATTGGGACCTGCAGATAGGTGTTGCATAGTCTTTTTTTTTTTTTTGGGACAGAACCTCAAGCTGTCCCCCTGGGTAGAGTACTGTAGCATCACAGCTCACAGCAACCTCCAACTCCTGGGCTCAAGTGAGTCTCCTACCTCCGCCTCCTAGGTAGCTGGCATTACAAGCGCCCGCCACAACGCCCGGCTATTTTTTGGTTGCAGCCGTCATTGTTGTTTGGCGAGCCCGGGCTGGATTCGAACCGCCACCTTAGGTGTATGTGGCTGGTGCCTTAGCCACTTGAGCCACAGGTGCCGAGCCAAGAGGAGATTTCTTATGGGAAGTGTCTCATGTTATTATGGAGGTGTTGCATAGTCTTAGGCCTATTAGTGAGTCACAGAGGACATCTCTAAGAAGGGGGTCATGAGAGTCCTGTCAGATCTCCTGTCGCTTGGCTAACAACTCAGTTTTAGGGATTCTGATTGGCCAAGAGTAGAGTCCAGTCAGTCGCTGAAGGGAGAGCCTTAAGATTTTATTTTAGTTCACATAATTTACCTTTTCTATTAATAGTAGGATCCTAAATTAAGATTGTAAAGATCACCCACGTTTTCATCACCTTGATATGTTAACTGATTTCTTTTGCTTCTTTTCTGCTGTTACAATTGCATCTAAATATAAATATATGATGTTTTTTATTTTTTGTTGTTCGTTCCTTTGGTTTTTTTGAGTCAAAGTCTCACTTTGTCACCTTTTGTAGAGTGGGGTGGAGTCACATTTCACAGCAACCTCAAACTCTTGGGCTCAAGCGATTCTCTCGCCTCAGCCTCTCAAGTAGCTGGGTCTTATAGGTACCTGCCAGAACTCCCGGCTATTTTTAGAGTGGAGGTCTCACTCTGGCTCAGACTGGTCTTGAACCCATGAGCGCAGGCAATCCACCCTCCTTGGTAAACGTATGGTTTTTTAACAGATCATACCTCCTTACCCATGTTGGTGCACAGTCATAGTTTCAGTGTATATTATATTGAGTGGACATTTGGGTAATTCCTAATCTTCAGCAGTTGTATTATTAGGATGGTGGCCTTTTAGAAGGGTGTAGACATTTCCTGGCTGTAATCCTTTATAGATGGAAGTATGTGGCCCTTTTGGGAGGAGTGTTAAGATAAGGGAATGGTATGTGAATGTGTCAGCTTTTAGTAGTTGAATATGTCTGCATTTTTAGTGAGAGAATTAACAAACCGGCTACATAAATGCTACCTCCTGCCTGTGCTCTCCAGTGGTATATGGATTCTAAGGAATCTTATTAGTGATGGCTTTGTAGCTTTTTATTTTTTTCTTTTGAGACCATTTGGGATTGAATTAAAGGACCTTCAAACTAATAATTCTTTTAGCAAAAAGAGAAAAAAAAATACAGATTAACGTAAGTTTTGTTGATTTGTTTGTTTTTTGAGATGGAATCACTCACTCTGGTGCCCAGGCTAGATAGAGTGCCATGGTGTCAGCCTAGTTCACAGAAACCTCAAATTCCAGGGTGCGAGTGATCCCTCTTCCTCAGCCTACTGAGTAGCCGAGACTATGGAGATGGGGTGTCATCCTGGCTTAGGCTGGTCTCAAACACCTGAGCTCAAGGGATCCCCTACCTGGGTCTTCCAGAGTGTTAGGATTATAGGTGGGAGTCCTCCCAGAGAGCTAGGGTACAGGCATAGACATGAGCTACCATGCCTGGCCTACCTTAAGATTTTTAAACAACATCAAAGAAAAATAGAAGGATGTTTTGTGTATGCTTTTATTTTGGGGGGTAATTTGAATGAATTTAGCAAGTCATTGTTTTTAAATGACTTGCTGACTTAATGCAGACAAGTGATTTAAAAGTGATTGTTAAAGATACAAGCATATTTCCCATGTCACTTGAGACAAAAAAATTTAAAAAGATGGAAATGTCATCATAACTTTTGTATATTTGTGTTAATATGCTATAGTAGTAGGCATCTGACAGAAATAGAAGAATTTGCTGCAGTTTAGCCTGGGCTGGGTTCGAACCCGCCACCCTCGCTCTGTATATGGCGCGGTGCCTTACTCACTGAGCCACAGGCGGTGCCCCAGAAATAGAAGAATTTAATTTGTAATTCAAACTTTGAATAACAGTCCATAAACATCCACTAATTAGAGATAACTTAAAAAGTTATGGGGATTGAGTTTCACCTTTTATATGTGTTTCTATCAGGTACAGGCAATGCTACTGAGAATGTTTACTTAAATTTAATGTTTAAGGAAATGTTTTTACTTTTTGAGACAGGGTCTTATTTTGTTGACCAGACTGGAGTGCAGTGGTGCTAATATTGTAGCTCGCTGTTGTCTAGATATCCTGGGGGTCAAGTGATCCCTTGCCTCTACCTCTCCAGTAGCTAGAACTTGTGCCACCATACCTAGCTAATTTTTAAATTTTTTTGTGGAGAGGAGATTGCTGTGTTGCCTAGACTGGTCTCTAACTCCTGGCCTTAAGGAATTCAGGTACCATAGCCTACCTTAGTGCTGTGATTGATTATTGGAGTGAACTACCTTGCAGGCCTGGTTTTACTTTAATGTGTACTATTCAACCTATTTACAAATGTGATAGCTAAATTTTCAGTAAGGAGAAACAAAGGCTAGTTGTTGTTGGATACATTTTTTTCCCAAGAGGAAAATACGGAAACTTACTTTTGTTTTATCCTTCAAAGCTGGTAGAATGTTAACTCTTATAGTAGTTACAGAAAATTGGTAAATGTGAAAGAGACCTCAAAAGTTTTTCCTTGACACTAGGTGAGAGCTCCACCTTGTGATCTGTGAGAATATTTTTTTTAAAGTTAATAACCTACAGTAGTCCAGAAATGGTGTGGTGAGTTTGATTTTTTTTTTAAACTCTTATTTGAGCATAACACATTTTTATAGGCTTAAGTTTCCCAGTTTAGTTCAAATGGCATTAAGCACATTTGAAGACAATGTGGATTTTTTAATGTAAGTGGCTTCTTCGGGGGAAGCCAATTGTATACATATGCAGCTGTAGATTTTTAAAATAAAAAGGTAAATATTTTCAGCAGTTTATGTAGATTAAAGTTTGTATTCTTAAAAAAAAAATCTCAATGTCACTTATCCATTGTGTTCATTCCCTTTTAAATTACAAAGCAACTTGAATATTTATAATTTTTGTTGAGCTGTGGTAAACTCTTGCCTCAGTTTTTCTATTTTTAGTAGAAATGGAGTCTCATTCTTCCTCAGGCTGGTCTAGAGCCTGTGAGCTCAAGCAGTCCACCCGCCTTGGCCTCCCAAGAGTGCTAGGATTATAGGTGTGAGCCACCGCACCTGGCGTATGGTAAACTGTTTTGATGACAAATTAGTTATTTGGAGAATTATTTAAAAACCCAGATACATGGCTTATCTTAAAAACCCAGATACATGGCTTATCTATTTATTTATTTATTTTTGAGACAGAATCTCATTTTGTCGCCCTGGGTAGAGTTATGTGGTGTCACAGCTCACAGCAGCCTCAAACTCTGAGGCTCAAGTGATTCTCTTGCCTCATCCTCCCAAGTACCTGGGACTAAAGGTGCCTGTCACAACACCCGGCTATATATTTTTTTAAGAGACAGGGTCTCACTCCTTCTCAGGTTGGTCTGGAACTCGTGAGCTCAGGCAATCCACTTACCTTGGCTTCCCAAGTGCTGGAATTACAGGTGTGATCCACTGTGCCCGGCCCATTTTTTATGTTTAATAATATTAGATACCAATGGAGGTAGGTGGTGTATACTAGAAATAAAAGTTTTCACATTTCTTGTGTAGGTAGTAAGGGCAAGGATCATTGCTTTCCTGTTTATTACTGTATTCCCTTTGGCCAGCATTGTGTTTGGCACATGGCAATTTTTACTTGGCTGGATAAGTTTTTTTTTTTAATTGTGTTTTATTGTTAACTATAACATTTTTTTTTTCTTTTGGCCAGGGCTGGGTTTGAACCTGCCACCTCTGGCATATGGAGCCGGTGCTTTACCCCTTTGAGCCACAGGTGCCGCCCAATTTTTTTTTTTTTTTTTGAGACGGAGCCTCAAGCTATCCCCCTGGGTAGAGTGCCATGACATCACAGCTCATAGCAATCTCCACCTCCTGGGTTCAAGCGGGTCTCCTGCCTCAGCCTTCCAAGTAGCTGGGACTACAGGCGCC